>JAYJMJ010000405.1:3029224-3047251 GCA_036873875.1 Laminaria ephemera
CCCCCCCCCCCCCCCCCCCCCCCCCCCCCCCCCCCCCCCCCCCCCCCCCCCGGGCGGCTTGCTTGGCTTTCCCATAGCATGAGCCAATGAGACATTTATCTCTGCGAGTTGCCGGGACAGCGAAGACGAGTAAAGAGACATGCAGTCTTGACCTTTTTTTTTCCTCGCTCTTAGCGGTTTGGAGGGTATAGAACGAGGGCGGGCTGGGGAAAGAGCCGGGGGGGGCTGCACGAAGGCGCTCACGGGGGGTGATTCGGTTCGCCCGTTCGACGGCTGCTAGCGATCGGATGGTTATCTGGATTTGTTGATCGCACCAGCATTGGGCTGTTCTCGTAACGCCCCCCCTCCCGAATTTGTGCCTTCGCGCTTTGTCTTATGTTTCCCCCCCCACCCCACGTAATGTGTATATGGTTATTCACCCACGAGGCAGTTACATACTATACCCAAGGCTGTCTCTGGAAGTGACCATACCGGAAAATAAATTAACTTATTCGATGCTGTCGTCCATATGCAAGAAAGTACGCACAAGGTGCCGAAGTCCTCCTCACAAGCGGTTCTTGGCAGGATGCAGCCTACCCTTCATGCGACTCTCCGAACACCTCCCGGCGCTTCGCGCTTGGTGCAAGCAACGTCTGCCTGGTCGGTGAAAACTCGACATGCTCCGTCCCGGCATATGTTGGGATGCGAGGGAGGGTCCATGGTCTGGCAGACTACGGCCATGCATGACAATGGTTACACCCCCACCCCACCCCACCCTCCTCTTTCCGTTCCTTTCCACTCTCTTCTGCTTCGTGTCCACCCTTCTCTAATTCGCTCGTCAAACACAAAGGAGTGTTTCCCCTCAGGCATCTGAGGCGTCGGCCCTTCAGGGGGAATCCGTCGAAGAGGTCATGCTCAAGGTGCGAAGGATGTCACGCTGGCTATCTCTTGGCCGTAAGCGTGCCCGCGCGAGGGCGCGGGGGGGGGGGGGGGTCGTCCACCCCGGGAAAATGCGTCAAGTTTGCGGTTGGTCTTGTGTCCGTGTCGCGGGGTCGTTCTCGTGGTGTTTTTTTGTTTCGCGCTCCGCCTGGGGCACGATGCTTGTGGTGATGTGCAGTCATTGTGGAGTGCGATGAAACGTACGGTGTATCTAGCTTGCGGGGGGTGGTTGACTGCGGACGGCGACGGCGCAGAGGGGCTCCTAGTCATCGTGGTAGCGTTAGCAAGAACGTGCGTCTCCTCAAACAAGTGGGCTACGTACGTTGTTCTTGTGTGCTACATCTCGTTGGTCGGGTTTTTTGCGCCTCGTTCCTTGATTGTTTTACGGCTATCCTGTTCTACGGTACGTTGTCCTCACGTAGAAACTCGCGCTGAGCGCTGTCGATCCGCCCTTGCGTTCTTTTTTTTATGTTACCAAGCTCAGCTGCAAGTGGTGGGATCCAACCACTCTGCGGTACGCGTGCAGGTGTTTGCCTCCTTGGCTTCGTACCGCGTCTGCTTGAGCAGTGACACGCTCCTCCCTTTCATGTGTGATTTGTTGCATTGTGTTGCCTTTTGCTTTTGTCTCCAGCCAGCGCTCTCACTGTTGGAAAAATTGTTGTATATTCTTCATTGGGTGAAAGAACAGTGAGCGCTCTTGTGTGCCTATGGTTGGGTATGATTTTTTTATTTGTGTGCCTGAATAATGTTTCTTTCTGTCTTGGTTTGTGTTTCGTCGCACGGGATCCCCCCCTCCCCCCCGTCTGCCTGTCTGCCCCCCTGCCCCACCGTCTCAGGTTGCCTCCCACACTCACTACATGCCGGAGCACTGGGTGGGCAAGGCTCACACGGTGGGAGTTCGCAAGGAGCTGCTGACGATGTTCCACTACAAGGCGCAGCTTTTCGTCGAGGTCCGACCCTGTGTAACGCTGATTTCTGATTTAACTTTTGTTTATTTTCTGGTGTACGATTTTGAATCGGTTATGTGTGTCAATTTGGTTTGTTATGTCTTTTTTCCCTGGAGTATTATTCCACTCTAGAGTGACTGGAGCCTGTTCGATGACCACGCACTAAAACTTGGCGATGAGTTCATATGAGAACAAAACCAACAGCACTACGAGTAGCAATGGCTGTTAATGGGCACTCTTTGTTGCAGCTAACGACCCCTTTTCCCGGGTGTTCAGAAGACGCGTTCTCAGTGCCTGGTACCGAGGACAGCGTAGTGGCCGGTGGTCCCCCCTGCCATATTGCTGGCGACTACTCCTGCGAAGCGACGGTCAGCACGTCGCCCTGACCTTGTTGCGTACTGGTATAGCTCTATTTAGTAAGTTACTGCATTTATAGAATATCTGCGGCAGACCTGAACCTACTGATGTACAATTTGTGTGAATGGTACCAGCGACGTGCGCTGCCCACGTTATTTTGGTTTTAGGTTGGTTGGGTGGTTGGGTGGTTAGACGGGCCTAGTGGCATGCCTCTGTTTGTGTGAACAAAGTTTTTCTCCTGGTGTCTAGTAAGTCCTTTTTTTTTTGTTTGACTTTGATATTAATATGCTATGCTTGTAGGGGACACCAACCACTGTCCTATACCTCACCGCACGGTGTTGCAACTACAGCACAGACGGCGGGGTACCCGCGGTTTTGCACCGTTTTGAGCGCGAGTGTTGCTTCGGAAACAGACAGGCTACCGCCTGCGGGGCGGCGATCGTGTCCCGCCTTGCGTACATACCTGGCACACCATCATCCCTACGATCCCGGGCACGCAAGCGTCCGACGCTTGCTGCCTCTAGTCGCCCCTGCCCCTCTCGATGGGCGACGTCGGTAGCCCTTGTCCCTTTTAGAACTTTGTCCTCGTTTTTGGGGACAAATTCCTTGAAATTGAGTAGGATACATTTTGCAGTTGTAAAAGGGTGAACGTGGTGTCACGTAAACAGAAAAACGAAAAACGGTCGATCTCTAAGGAGACATGTTCCCCTGCGGCCGAATTTCCTTGACATGACTCCCCGCCCCCCCTGCTCCCCCGTACCCTGGCTTGGCTTGGCTCCTTCCGCTGGTAGGAGTTGTTGTCTGTTCTGTTTGCGCCGATCATCCTGTGTTTTTCCATGCCCAGCTGCGCCCAGGAGATAGTCGACTTCGTGACGGACCACACTGTCGACGTCGAAGGGGTTGGCTCCGTGTGCAGCTACAGTCTATTTGACTTCGGCAGGTCAGTCAGTCAGCATGATACGTTTTTGTTAATGTCATCTGCCGGCAAGGGGTTTTTGTTCGGCGTCCAAGGAGGCCCTGCTGCGTCGTCAGCGACGGCTGAGGGGTTGTAATTTTGGTTTTACTGGGGGGGGATGGGGGGAGGGTTGGGGGGGGGGGTTGTTTTATTCGCGCGTGTTGGTGGCACTATTGACGGCTAAAACAGTGTGTGGAGTACCCTGGAAGCGATGGGGTTCCTCCGGTCCGGCCTGGAAAACAATCTGGAGCGTTTGTGGTCCCGGCTAGTTTATGGGACGTGTCGCGAGCTGGCGGGTAGGGTAATGGAGAGGAAAAGACGGAGGAGGAGGCGGAAGAGGGGCTACGTTTTGGCGGCGCCGAGCGGTCAGTTGCGGGGACGGGGGCGCACTCGACGTGTACGTCATTTGTTTCTGCGCGACGTTGTTAGATATTGCAAAGGCCCCAGGTCACTTTCGGTTATCTGCGAGAGCGGAAAGAATAAACGAGGACAAGGACATTCTCCATGCCCCGCCCGTACCGTCGATGGTAGCGTAGTGTCGTGGACAAGAACCCACCATGTCGGTTCCCACCGCGTGCTCTCAGAACTAGGAGCTTTTGAGCCTGGGAGGGTGTTTTGGCACTCATCCGACAGACAGGCCTGCCACCTTCTTTGGTCACAGGCATCGGCTCGGTCAACCAACCAGCCCGCTTCGGGGTCCGTTTTCCTGGTAAAACGCAAATGCGTTGGCTTCTAATTTGAGGAAGATGTTGTCGGCTTGTTCAGCCCACAAGACGCCGTGGGTTCCTTCTGCGGGCAACTGATGCATTTGTTATGTATTAATACTTTTTTTCGAGACGGCTTGTTGGCTAGCTCCTCCTGATCGATTGCGTCCTACTCCCTCCCGCCGATCGTGTCGACCCCTCGGCGTGCTGCTCGCTGTGCGCCACTACGTGCAGGTACGGGGATGAAGACTACGCGGCGCCGGCAACAGCAGTGGCGGAGGCGGGGCGGGAGGATCCTGCGCGTCGGAGGCCGGACACAACGGAGCAGGGCAAGATGGAAAAATCTTTCCTCAACTTCAGGTACCCCCCTCCTTCCCCGCTCGTTTGTTGTGTTTTTAGTTTCGAGGAATCTGTTTTTGTGTTTTTTCTGTCTCTTCAGGCGAGACCGTATGTAGGACGCCGCCGCGCCAATCAAAACTAGGCAGCGGCGGCCCTCCCACGTTAGGGATACCGTTATAATGCTATTAAATAGACAAACGCCCCGCCAGGAGTAAACGTCCCGGGGCACTATTATCAGCGAAAACGGGCATAATCCGGACTATACGCCCCCTATTTAAACAATTATGCGAAAAACTCCTCGGCCACATAGTAAACGCCCCGGGTTGCCTTTTCGCGTTTGCACTAGCATTATTATGGTACTGACTAGAAAGACAGGTAGAGCACTCCCCGCCACGCGCTCGTTTTCCCGCCCAAGCGCCGCATGCTGATAAAGTCCGCTTGTTTATGTTGTTTTGCTGCCTCTTGCCTTCGTCCTGGTCCTGCCGTTACCGCTGCTCCCAGAACTCACTACCCTGACTGGCAACCGGGAGCGGCGGGCCAAGAAATGATCGACCGCCTCGCCGGGTTCCAGCTGCAGTGTCTTCGCAAGGACGCCGAGATTGTGGCCGCAAGCACGGCTGCGGCGGTGGCGGTAGCGGCGTCGGCGGCTGCCGCGGCCCCGGCGGGACCGGGAGGCTCGCACTGGGGTCAAAGCACCGGTAAGTGATGATATTGATGCTGTTAAATGTGCACCAGGTCCAGGCTTAACCGGCAGACGCCCCCCGGGTTGTGCTTTTGTGAAATGCGCACCATAACCACTCTGCCATCGTCAGCGCTGACTGAGGGTGAGTGGTCATGGTGAATATTTAACAGATGATGATGATGACGATAGGGACGACGACGACGATGATGATGATGATGATGATGTTCTCACAGTAGCTCGTTACCCTGAAATGTAAACCCGTGGTCACAAAAAAGGCTGAAAAAAGCATCCTGGTGGAAAAAAAATAAACACAAGAATAATACGTACGAGTACCGGTATGTAAGAGCTTCGGGCGCGGCCGACGCGAGGGGATGAAGTTGAATCGGGAGAACGAGTGGGGTTTTGGGTAGGATCGATGTTTATCTGTGGCAATCGAACGATCGACCTCAAGCGTGTACCAATAGGTGGTTCGCGCTCGTTTGTTCGCCACTGCCGCGCGAGGGTCTATTGGCGAGTTGCAGCCGGCGTGTGTTACAACGGGGCGGAAACTGTTGAAACCCCACGCACGGAATGTCTGATGAATAACACACTAGAGGGCAAGTCTGCTGAGCGCAAGCGAGGCTGTCGTGCTGCGACCCGCTTGGAACCGAGCATGCCGTGCCACTGCCACCGGGGGTCGCGGCAGCTTTCGCTGCCGCGCCACGGTAGCATCGTTGTTTCGGCAACCGAGTTAGATTAACACACGACACATACGTGGAAAAGGGGTGAGCTTCATGTTTATCCATTCGCCGGAGGATAAAAAGGGCCTGGTATGTAAATTAAATACAGCAGGGTGCTTCGTGTTGTCTCCGCACCGCAGGAGATTTTTTCCTCGTCGGAGAGATGTGTCTATTAATAGTTTTTTTGTGCTATTCCAGCAGTTGCCTGCTTTTGGTGCTTCGAAGCCCACGTGCACTTAACACGCTGCAGCATTCGCTTCCTGCTCTGCACCCAACAGGGGTAGTGCCGGTGCGGCGCAGACAGTTCGCTTACACTCGTATCGCCGACCATCAGCAGCGGTTTCATAGTAACGAACCGCGCGCCAGCTCCACACCCTACACGTTAGAGAACCGAGCAGACGTTTTTGCACGACCCGGCGTGCGCTCGTACTCGTACCCCCCCCCCCCCGAAGTCCGCCTCACAAGTGGTTCTTAGTAGGATGCAGCTCACCCTTCATCTGATTCGCCGAACACCTCACGGCGCTTCGTGCTTGGTGCGCGCAATGTCTGTCTGGTCTATGAAAACCCGACGTGCTCCGTCCCGGCATTGTAGGGATGCGAGGGTCTATGGTAATATCATACGACTACGGCTATGCATGCAATGAGTACACCTCCCCCCCCCCCCCCCTTCTCTGTCGTGAGGGTCTATGGTCAAACTACTACGGCTATGCATGCAATGAGTACGCCCCCCCCCCCTTCTCTGCCGTAGCGCCTCAAATGCAAGGCAACAGCAGATCAACCCCTCCGCCCCTTTCCGCTGTCTCCTTTCACTCGCCCGCACTGCGCGTCCGCCTGCAGGCGTCCCCCCCGGCTCGCACGCTTACGGACAACACCCGGTCGCCCCCCAACCTGGAGCGAGGGGCGAGGCGAGAGGAGACGCGCCCGCACAGGGGAGCAGGGCGGGGAAGCTTAACCACCAGGAAGATTCCGCCCACGGCGCGGAAAGCAGCGGTTCCGTCCAAAGCGGCATGGGCGACAATGGTGGGAGGACACGCGGCGAGGATGGCAGCAGCGGCGGCGGCGGCGGCGGCCCGAAGGATGGAGCCTTTGCGGCGGAAGCGGATGAAGAGCGGAGCGACCGCGCCTCCCCTATGTTTCCGCTGTTATCGCCTCCGCGTGCCGAGCCCGGCAATGCTGCCGGCGCTGCCGGCGGCGGCCGTTTGTCGCCGTCGGTGGGACTGACGCCGTCTACTGTTCAGCTTGGTCTGCTCAATTCTGTGTCGCCTTCGATGCTCCTCGGACCTGGTGCTGGGGCGTGGCTGGGAGCTACCGGCGGCGTTGGCGGCGGAACGGGGGGATTCGGGATGTCGGCGGCAGCGCCATCGTTCGTCCAAACGTCGCAGCTTGCGCCGTTCTTGCTGTCCCAGATGGGCCCGCACGGTAGCTTTGGTAGGTTCAAGTGCCGCGGGAGGGGAGGGGGGGGGGAGAGGGGGCGTACTCATTTATTGCTTGCCTTAGTCATTTGACCATTGACCACGCATCCCTTTCGAGACGGAGCGGGGGGGGGGAGGGGGAGGGGTAACCATTATTGGTTTGCGGCGTTTTGACACTGTTGACCCACTCGTGAGCGTAAGGTAGTTCACGAGGTGGTTGGCGCTATATTTTTTTTTGTGTATTTTTCAACCTCGTGTAGGCGTGACTCTTCATTCGCGTAAGTTGTTTTTCCGGGGATGCCTCCATTGACTGCGCTTCACAGTATTCTACGAAGCCTTAGCTTCGCATACCGATACGTATTACCTGGGAAGGCTACGCCATACACCCTCTCTCCCCCAATCGATTTCTCTATGCTCCTCTGTATGGCCCCGGAAGGCTACGTGATGCACCCTCTCTCCCTCGATTGTTTTATTGATGCCCCTCCGCTAACATCAACAATCTCAACGCCCCCCGCGCTGGCCTTCTTGCGTACTCCACTGCACCAGGAGTAGGAACCCCTTCGATGATCGGCCGCGCGACCCAAGGTGCTCCAGCCGCATCCGGCGCTGTGGGGCAGGGTCAAGAGAAGAACTTCTACTGGCTCGAGAGGGTAGGTGACGAGTGCGACGATAAGGGTAGCCCTTTTAGGGCACACTATTTCTGGTCGACGGGGCTCCTCAACTGGGGAGACGTGTGCTGCGATAGAGGTAGCACTTTTGGGTTTTTTCGTTTCTGGACGACGGGGCTCCTTAACCCAAAATCGTCGGAATGTCTTATCTATTCTTGTTTTTGGAATGTGATTTTTTGGATACCTACTGTAGGCCATAGGTTTGTTTGTCCATCGGGTTGCACTTTCGTTCTTCTCGAAATCAGTTTTTTGAGGTGAGGTTTGAGGAGCCCGAGAAACAAAATGGTGCACCTCTATCCTATTATTAATAGCATGTGTCCCAAATGGTGCACCTCTATCCTATTAATAGCATGTGTCCAAAATGGTGCACCTCTATCCTATTAATAGCATGTGTCCAAAATGGTGCACCTCTATCCTATTAATAGCGTGTGTCCAAAATGGTGCACCTCTATCCTATTAATAGCATGTGTCGCATTTTTACAATATTTTTCGTTGTATATCTAGGCCATGGTATTTTTCTCGTCGGGTTGCACTGTCGTGTTTGATCAAAGTCCGATTTTGGGGTTCGGTATGGACCTTCTCAAATGAGGAGCCTCAGAAAATTACGGTGAACCTCGATCATCGCACGCCTGAGGTGGTGTGGTGTGGTGTGGTGTGGTGTGGTGTGCTAAATACTCCCTCATCATCGATCGTCCTTGCCCGTGTTGTCGTGTTGATTCGTGCGGTGCAGGCTACACGAAGAGTGCTATCATAGCACGCCTCAGGTGGTGTGGTAAATACTCCCTGATCATCGATCGTCCTTGCCCGTGTTGTCGTGTTGATTCGTGCGGTGCAGGCTACACGAAGAATGCTTGCCTGCAGGGAAGCGCGATTTTCCCATCGATTTCTTGCCACAAACGGCCCGATCTCCGTTCAGTAGAGTCACCTTTCGAGCTGAATGACGTGTGCTCGGATTTGTGGTGGTTTCTTGTAGGCCCTTGTCGTCCGTGACTGGGCTACGCCGATCGCCGCTGAACACACAGGCCGTGTTATCTTACAGTCAACGCCCTAGGCTGCCAGATGTATCGCGCGTTGTACCACGCCGTGCTCTCCTCGATCTGCCCATTGTACGTTTTTTTTTTTATACAGAATTCCTCCGCCATTACAATTTGCCTGTTTATTGTGCTCATTGCTCATAATTGTTCTATTAACAGACCTGGTGCGTGAGAAGGTGAGAAAGACACCGACGAAAAAGAAAACAAAACCTTTCTGGAAAATATACCAAGTATACCACGAGTCACGAGATATTTGATCTCGAGCTTTTCAGCGAGCTTAAGAGTTTTGTTTGTGTCTTAGCTAACGTGTACCAGGTACCAAATAGGCTGTTTCTTCTCTGCATACGCTTGTTCTTGCGGGGTGGGATGTTCCACCATAATTTATGAGTGATCAACGTTGAAGCTTGTGCTGCACATTGTCGGATGGCAAACATAATAAATAATAATAATAATAATAATAATAATAATAATAATAATTAACGAACCAACGAATTGCACGTCCCCTTTCCCCTGCAGTTCTACGCGGCCCATCGGAGCGGCGCGGGCCTCTCCTCTGCATCCGGGGATGCATGCCCCCAAGCAGCCACCGCCTCGGCAGGCTTAAGCCACGGCGGCGGCTTCGGATCAAGATTCGGTGTGAGGCACGACAGGGGTGGGGGCGGGGGTGCGGGGGGGGGAGGCACCCCCTCCCACGGACACGGACACTCGAGCATGGGCTCGGCAGTAATGCATAGGGGTGACGGTGCCGCCGGTGGTAGGGTCGCCGGCGGCGGGACGGGGGTAAGGGACGGGGGTGCAGAAGCGTGCAGAGAAGGTGCAGGACACATCGAAGCAGACGGAGAAGGGTACGCCATGGAGATGACCTCCCAACAACAGCAGCAACATCAACAGCAACAGCTGGATGGGTTACCGTGAATATCATTCTTGATTAGGTTGTATTTTTCGAGGAGTACTTGTCTTCTGTTTTACATTATTGTCGTTCGTCGCCTCTTCTGTCGAAGGTCCCAGGTGCGCGCGGGGGCCTTTCAAGTTGGGGAGTCAGTTGAGTGCACTTTTCAGTGGTTGTCATGTTGGTGCAGCACGTCGTTTTTTGCGTTTCGTTTTTAGGCTGAGCGGAGCGATGTTTGTTTTGCTTTTGCCGGGACGGCGTACAGTGGAACTTGAGTCAAGCAAGCGTATTGTAAATTGCAAGCGGGTGCTGTGGATGTGTCTAGTATTGTCGGGAGGGCGTCCGGAGCGTTAACTGTTATTTCCGTGGGGGCGCAGCTGTTCCACTAGTAATAGAAATGGCGCAAGAGCTTTAGACGTTCCTTTTTTTTTCAGAGAAAGCGGTACCTAGCTTTTTGGTATGGCCTCTCTGGTTGCCGTCGTTGTCGGAAAGGCGCAAGGCACTTGCAGTTCGGCGTTTTCTTGCCGCTCACAGGTAGCGGCTAGCAGCTGGCTGTGCCAGATTCGGTACACGCTTCCTCGGCGATATGTAATTGGTAGGAAGCCGTGCGTGGTTGCTCCAGGTTCTGCTGCTGCGCCAATCATCAGCCCTTACTCTAACACGCGCGGAACGTGCTGTTGCCGGGACAACATTGATGCAGCACACTATATATATATACTTGGGGGTTGTACATTGTAGTCGTCGTAGCTTCTCTGGCTATTTCCCCCCGAAACGCGCATATATAGACAGCGAGCGAAGCAACCAAGTTGCTGGGGCCGTCGCCGTGGTGGGCGTGAAACACCGCTGTGCGTGGAGGGCAGCGGAGGCGTTTGCCAGGTAGTTGGTACCCGCAGTTTTCCTATTTGTCAATTTTTCTGAAAGGCTGTTTCTGATTGGTGGACACTCCCTGGTCGGCCGGTGACGTCACGACCCTGGATGACGTCACGTTTCGGAAAAAATGAAAGTACAAAAATAGCGGTGGATGGTGACGTCATGATTTATTTGTTACTGTTGTGTTTTTGGATCATGTGGAGAACAATCTCGGAAATTTCTGACTGGGTGGCGGGGTTTCAATTTTCGGAGAAGAGGTTAATACGTGGTTATTCTTTGACTGTTTCTCGGGTTTCTTCTTGCTGCAAGCAGCGAATACATTCCTGGGTATGCCTGGCACAGCGACAGTAGGGTTCACATCGGAAGAGAAACGTAGGGCCGGTCGCGGTATTCGCGCTGCGGCCAGTCAGTTTGACGAGACAGCGTTATCGTCAAGATTATATCGGGGACCATCGCAACCCGTGCACCAAAGTCTGCCGATGCGCTATACCTGGTACGTACGAGAACGCTGTCTCGTTTTGGTTCGGGTCTGCCGGAAGTAACGAAACCGGCGCCGTACTCGTTTTTCCTTCGACGACGCACGATAGATGAAATCCACACGTCGGATAGACAAGATCTCCTTTCACGATATGTCTTTCAGGACAGACAGATCATCCCCGGTCTATATTATCTTCATGACCTATAGATCATGTTGCCGAGAGAGCCGGATCGGAATGATCTAGCAGACGTTTCCGGAGTTGGATCTGTACGACACAGATCCTGACACAGATCCTGCACAACATATCAGAACGACAGATACGAAGTTAAGGATCTAACTGATCTAGATCCTGATCTGTTCGATGTGTGAAAGATTCCTACCGTGGTAGAATACACAGTCACTACGACGAACGGCGGTGACCGAATTTATCACTGACCCCACACCCGCAATGCATCACACAAGTATCGCATGAAGAGTAGCCTGTTCGTGTAGTGTCGAGCCATGTCCAGACCCACAATGCAGTGCACAAGTATCACAACAGTAGACTATTCGTGTAGTGTCGAGGCCTGTTCACGCTCTCGCCCATGTGTTTGCTCGTTTTTCCCCGATATGAATGAAACACATAACCATGCACACACGTGATCAAGCGCTTGCATTCCGAATAAGGGACAGCAGAAGCATAAATCGATTCCCGCAACTAGGAGAAGAGGTGGGGCAGGGGGAGGAATATATCGTCTCAGAGCGTCTTGATTTGAAGCCTGGCTGGTGCGGCTATGGGGCATGAGTCTTGGTTGCCCCGGGTATTGTCTGCGATCGTCGAGAAAGCATCCTTCGTCACAATTCGGCTTCCATTTCGAATTCGGCATGGGTCTTTGCTGCCCCGGGTATTGTTTGCGATCATCAAGAGTGTAGCCTTCGACACAACTCCACTGCATTTCGAGTTGAGCCCTTCAGAAAACCCCGCTCAATCTGGGGTGTAAAAGAACCTTGCGAAATGCCGTATCCCCAACAAACCAATACAGCGCGCTTGCTTGCAAAAAACAGGGGAAACTGAAACACAATCCTCGCAGAAGCCGCAAATGTTTTCATGGTTGTCGCGGGTCGCGCTCAACCTCAGACACGAACGGACACAGCCCCCGAACCGCCCTGAATCGCGGCAAAACATACACCCACCCCCCCCTCCTCTCCCCCACGCCCGAAGCTGAGCATTGTCATAAATATCGAGGAAGTATTTACATCAGCAGCAGTCGACAACAATGTCTCGCGCAGCTTGCACACATGAGGACTGAACAACATGATCAAACTCATCACAGCTGACGCTTATTTACACACACACATCGCATGACATCGCATGACGTCAACCAAAAAACGACACATGAAAACTTAAAGTTCACAAAAAAAAAGTTACAGAGCGTTTCCCTTCACGAGCATGGCGTAACCCCCAAGCAGACTCTTCCCTCCACCCCCCCCGCCCCCGCCGCCACCGCCTCCCGTTAGCCCTCGCTCGCGAGAAGACGGGGGGCGGAGGGGAGGGAGGCGACGGTCTCTTGCCAGCCTTTCCCTGGCCTCCAGCAGATCGCTCGGTAGCAACGGTCCTTCGTCCCCCCTCGCCAACTGCGCGCGCTTGGCTTTTATTGGTGTATGAGAAGAGATGGAAGGAGGAAAGTTTGCGGGGGGTGGAAGGGGGGGGGGTGAGAAGGGAGGCGGTACGTAGTCGTGTCCCGGGGACGGACCACGACCAGGCGGCACGTTTTTGCTTTGCTGTATTTTTTGGGGGCACTGCGGCTCTTTTTCAGAAAAGGATAAACGAAAAACGAGAAAGAGCAAAAACAATTGAGAAAACAGGAATAAAAAAAGAAAAACGAAGTATGATAAGAGAGCAAAAAGAAACGACAACACAGTAAGTCAACAATAAACATAACCAAGAAACCTCGCACGAACACGTACCCGCAACGCTGTCCAGGGTGGAACGATTTGCAAACGCGAGAAACAACAGATCGCCTCTGCGCGGCTGTATACGTAGCTGCACCCCCTGGTTTCCATCATGACGATTGGTATCTCGAACCGCGACGCAGCTGCAAATCGGCGACGGCAGCGCATGTAGCAGCACACGTACTGGTACAACAGGAAAGTTGCATGGCAGCCATGTACCAGGTACACAGTCTAGTGGGGTGGCGATTGTTCCGAGAAACTGTGATCTTGCCTATGCGACGAAGTGGTATAATAGTAGTAGAAGATGTATACAGATAGAATTATAGTAGTGTACCTGGGAAGCATTCACACCTGGTATAGCAGAAGTAGTAGTAGCAGTCGCAGTAGTAGCAGTAGTAGTACAAGAAGCACTTTGAAACAGTACTAGTAGTAGCAGTAGCAATCGTTGTCGTTGTATGTGCATCGTCTCCCGTCAATTGCTAGCGACCAGCCCGTCAAAAGCTAACAACCGGCAGGCAACGCTAACGACCAACAACTACGTATACATTACCAGTCTACGTCGTAGGCAATCATACATAAAAGCACGGCAGTTCTTACGCACCTTCTTCAACAATGTCCCCGACGAACATCTTGGCCATCGACGCCACTGCAATGGTTGACGTCTCCTTAAGCGCCCCGGTACCTTGCCCGTTCTCCAGCGTCCGCACCAAAGTGGGAGCCGCTCGATCCAGGATAAGCTGCTCCGAGTGACCG
The DNA here is from genome assembly GCA_036873875.1 of Laminaria ephemera. Lineage (NCBI taxonomy): Eukaryota > Phaeophyceae > Laminariales > Laminariaceae > Laminaria > Laminaria ephemera. Next base: position 3,042,882 of record JAYJMJ010000405.1, read on the forward strand.
AGCGAGAGAGCAAGCAAGAAAGTGGTGCCGGAGACGGGCGGAGGCGGCAGCAGCGCGGTTTTCGACATGACAAGGGCGGGAAGCGGGCGGGGAGGTGGGGATCGGGGTGATGAAAACGACTCCCCTTCTGCGCTTGGTAGTGGGCGGCCTCGCCATGAGCATGAATACATAAATGCGTTCCTTACCATAATCCCACCAGAGGCTGACTTCGAAAACCAAAAATCGAGTGGGGAGCGGGATCGTCGAAGTGGGCCTTCGAGCGACGCTCGTACCTTAACCGACTGTTGTGTCGAAAGATGTGCTACAGATTACACGCCCTGTCAGTGGCGGGGGTGGCGTCGGTGTTGGTATTGGTGTTGGTGGTGTGGGTGTTTGGTGTTGGTGTTGGTGGTGTTAGTGTTGGTGGTGTTGTTGGTGATGGTGGTGGTGCCGCTGGTGGGACGGGTGGCAGTAGTAGTGTTGTTGGTGGTGTTGGTGGTGTTGGTGGTGTTGGTGTTGGTGGTGTCGGTGGTGTCGGTGTTGGTGGTGTTGGTGATGGTGTTGGTGGTGTTGGTGTTGGTGGTGTTGGTGTTGGTGTTGGTGTTGGTAGTGTTAGTGGTGGTGGTGATGGTGGGGGCGGAGGGTGGTGTAGCGCTGAAAAATATCTTAGCTACAATCGACCAGTCTTATGAAGGCAGAAAAGCGAGAGGAGGAGGAGCGAGCCCCTCCTCCTCCTCCCGTTCGAAGCACGAGGAACGACAAAAGGCTAAAGACTCAAGGCTCAAAACTCAAAGCTGCCCAGAGCTTTGGTTTGCAGCCTTGATCAACCCATGCTCTCTGGGGGGGGTCTCCTAGATGCACCCCCTGCTTCATACCCGTGTCGGCATGCCTGCTCCCAACTCCCGACGCGAACGGCAAAACAAATGCAACAGTAACGACTGAAGAAAGCATATGTGCCGCTATTATAGTGATACAGCAGCACCGCACCCCGCTGCACTTTATTCAGTGGTAGATTCGAGGTAGATCTACCAGGCCGAATCTCCGCAGCTAAAAAGGGGACACTGCTACTGCTGGCTGCCGGTTTTCTCTCGCCGTTCAGTAAAATATAAAACGCCTGCTACTGGATATCTAATGTTTAACAACTTTTCCTATTGTACACTTTTTAATGCCTAGTCACAGGCTGTGCCTAGCTGCACCACGACCCGAAGTGACCCCCGTCCGCAGCGTCCCTTTTTAATGCGGTAAAGTGACTCAGCGACAGACGTGCTGTAAAATACTCTGCTACCTGTACAAAATAACAAACAAAACAAGGAAGAAACTAGCTCTCGCTTTCCCTCTCCCTCTCCCCCCCTCTCTTTCTCACACACACAAATCATGAACATAAGAACACACACACACCTCTCGAATGCAGCCGCGCTCCAAGCGACTCCGTTTCCACGCCTGGAACCGCTTCAGCTGCTCGGGCGTGAGCTGGTCGACGGGGACGTCGCCTGAGGGACCCTCGATTTTCTTTTGAAACGGTTGAAAACGATGGATCCGTCGTCCGGAGTCGTTCGTCGCCCGGACGACGGCACGATACCAGATACCAACAGCACCGGCACCAGCAGCACCACAAGCACCAGCACATCCGCACAGCACATCAGCAACGAAGTAGCAAATCAGCAGCACAGAAGCAGCACAGTGCAGCAGCACAGTACATCAGCACAGAAGTAACAGAATCAGCAGCAGCAGCACAGTAACAAAAGCACATCCGCACAGCACAGCACAGCACAGAGTAACACAGAAGAAGCAACAGGAGCAGCAGCAGAAGCAGCAGTAGCAGAACAGGACAGCATAGGACAACAGACGAAGGAGAAGAGATTAAAAAAAAAGTCAAACCAAATGGAAGCGCGTGGTAGCCGCGGCGGAATGGAGGGAGGAATGCATGTTTACTATTTGACGATTATGAGCCCTCACTGGGAGCAACGCGGTCCGGTATTCTTCAATAAATAATAACCTCGCACGAAAACCATGTGGGTAACACGTACACTACGGCATTGTAGCATGTGCCGGTAGGATGGTACAATAGCATGTGCAGTGCCGTTAGACTACCATGTATCAATGGCGTGGTTATCTACTCCTGTCATAAGGCGACGGCCAAAGTCAGCAGAAACAGCCCCGTCCCGCGGCTATGCGCTTTAGTGGAAACGTATGACTACTGCTTGAGCCCGAGCCCCCTTCCTTTCTTCCCCGTCCTCCCCGTCTTCCTCCTCCCTCCCCTCTTCCTCCCCATCTTCCTCGTCCTCCCCCTCTTCCCCCTCATTTTCATCTTCCTCGTCTTCCTCCCCCTATTTGTCCTCATCCTCTTCTTCGACGTATTTGCTCCTCCTCTCCCTCGCATATACTCGTACTCGTACCTCATCTGTGTTGCTCCATGTCCGATTCATGTCCACCTCTTGGCGACACTTTGCCATCTGCGTCTCCTCTTGTCGTAACAACGGCAGCAGCAGTTGATACATAGCCTATGATGGGATACCATGCAGCGTCGCACTGCTGATGTTTCCTGGCGCTAAACTATGCTGTTTGACAGATAGGCTATCATCGTACTCGCGTCATATTTTTATAAAAAAATTAAAAAAACACAACAGCTGTGAGATCTAGGATTTCGTCGAAACTCATCTTTGCAAGCTGTGTGTGATACTCCGATCGCGCGTGTCGCGTCATACTTATATGATACGTAGCATGCCAGCATGCCAGCGTATGCACCTGTTATCACCAGGTACCAGGCATACTGCATATTATACCTCTCGGTCTCTCGGTACACGTTGCTGTACCAAGTACAAGCAAGTAGTACCTCAATTACCTGGTACCATGTTATTTTTTCTACAACAGCAACAGATGTGATAACAAGTCTCCCCACCCCCTCTACGAGAGTAACCAGAGCGCACGCGACTTGATGAGAGCTTGCTGATAGCGCTAGCTCACCTCGCTCTCCACTCTGGCCGGCCCTCCTCCCGCAGACCGTTGCCTCTTCAAGGGACTAGCGCCTGGAGGATGCCTCGTAGAACCGATAGCCCCTGCAACATCAGAGGAGCTACCGGGAAGCGCCGACGCTGTCAACGCTCCCGCACTTCCCGGTTGGGATGGCTCCACGCGTCGTCGAGACCCCAAGATATCTCCATCCCTGTTCATGTTGGTGCTATTCAGTATGGGCGTTGCGGACAGAGAGGTGTTCTTGCTCGATTGCTCGACTTTAATCTCGAATCGCACTTGAGGGAGTTGCAAATCTGCGTGTTGCCTTCCAGCCTCGGGAAAAGGGTGGATTTCGATGTGCTCGCAGAGCATGTGCAGTGCAAGGCAAAGCAGATCACCCAAGACACCAGCCAATTGCGAGCCGCCAACCATTCCTGGTGGCACTGCCGGAGCACCATTCTGGCAAGAAAACATCGGCGGTTGGTACACGTGTCGCAACCACCGCGCTTGAGCTTCTTGCTAGCAGTTGAAGAACACAGAAGGACACTTCAAGCACATTGCACAGCAGATCAAGAATGAAGCTTCGGTTTTTGAATGTGGCCGCATCAAGCCTTTTGGCAACCTCCTCCGGGCCTGCGAGTGCCTTCACCATCGCCCCATCGGCGCTGCGCACATCCCTCGGGCGCCCTTCCTCCGCTGTATCGGTATCCACGGACTCCTCCGCAACATATCCATCTGTCCAACACCTTGGTCGGAGGGAACAGCACCCGCACTTGGCGGGTCATGATGCGTCAACTATAATGTCAGCAGCGCGCGGCCCGAGGTCGAAAGATGATTTCGCCTTCCTCGGAGATGAAGACCCCACCAAGGCTCAAGGCGTTGCTGCTGCTGCTTCTGCGCGAGGAAGGGCCACGCCAAAGAAGGTGGCATAGTTATCATTCTGCTGTTGCTGCTGCTGCTGTTGCTGCTGCTGCTATTGCTGCTGCTGCTGTTGCTGCTGCTGCTGCGCGAAACGTACATAGAGTTGTTGATGTAGCCTCTTGTGTCATGAAATCCGACCTAACAAGCATGCACTGCAACTTGCTTTGTCCTGGTACCTGGTACCAGGTAGGTACTGGTACGATACTTACGATACTACTGCTGCTGTGATCTTGTGCAACACTCTGTGCTCTGTACGAGTGTTTGCCGCTTTGCAGACCAACTGAAGAACCAAGCTCCAAGCTCTGCTGTATTGTATACCAGTACCTGGTACCTGGTATGCGGCAGTATCAGCTGGCGGTGGATCCCGGTTGCGAACTCATATCCTAGAGCTTTACACCTACTCTACAGCTATGATGTGCCAGACATCTTCATAAAAAAAAATTATAAAAAATTAAAAATACACAACAGCTGTGAGATCTAGGATTTCGTCGAAACTCATCTTTGCAAGCTGTGTGTGA
>JAYJMJ010000405.1:3066860-3084578 GCA_036873875.1 Laminaria ephemera
GGCTATATTGAATTCGTCGGTTTCAATACTATTTTTACATGGTTGGGAAAAAATGTAAAAATAGTATTGAAACCGACGAATTCAATAGCCCAAGGCCAACCAACCCAAGAAAAAATTAGAGTGGAAATTGAAAGAATGGTAGGAAATTGAAAAAACTAACCTAATTTTTATCTGATTTCTCTTGGGTTGGGTTGGCCTTGGATTGTGATTTCGACGGTTTCAATACTATTATGATATGTTTCCTCCCCAACTCCTACCCAACCAAATTTTGTATCCCGCAAACACGCTATTAGGGTTAGGGTTATAGGGTTAGGCTCCTCTACTGAAGCACTACCCATTGTCGTTGGAAGGGGGGATGCTGTTTTTGTTTTGCAATGTTGTTCGTTGGATGCCTAGGCCGTGGGATTGTTCGTCGGGTTGCACTTTTAAATTTGTCTCTGAAACAGTGTTTGGGGTGGAGGTATAGAGCTCTATTACGGAGGACCATAGTAATGAGGACCTACGATACACACAAAAACCTATATATTCCACTGTTTTTACTGACCATGTTTGGTCCTGATTACTATGTTCCCCTGTAATAGTGAAGAAAAGTTAAGAGACTCAGAGAATTTCGTGGCATCTGCTACCGTAGCATGCGTCCAGTTGTTTTTTCTAGCCGTGGGCGCTAGTGTAGTCCTGCCTGACTAAGCCTGAACTTGGCCGTCTTGACATTGTGCTGCTGTTGGTGCTGTCGGTAATGTCGGCGCCGTCGGTGGTGGTGGTGGTAGTAGTGTCGGTGTTGGTGTTGATGTTGGTGGTGTTGTTGGTGGTGTTATTGGTGGTGTTTGTGGTGATGGTGTCGGTGGTGTTGGTGGGGGTGGTGTTGGTGGTGGTAGTTGGGTTTTGGTGTTGTTGTCCGTCGGGTTTTTTTTTGTCTCGCCTGCTCTTTTCGTTGCTGTGTTTATCCGTCGTGTTTGTGTTTTGTTGCGATTTTTGTTTTGTGTGGTTGTTAGCTAACCTGTTTTAGTGTATTGTTGGTATTGTTGTATTCATCTTAATATACATATAAAGACTCAAATGCCTGGCTTGGTTGAGCAATCCAGCGAGTATCTCATGTCTGCTCACGTTATCAGCAAGAGCCCCAACTCGCTTGCGTTCGGCGTGCACATGCTAACCTGCACGTGACGAGTCCCCCACGAGACTGCTCTGTGGGTTGCTCAGTTCTGATTTGCTACCCTAGAATCTGACCCAGATCCCCGACACAGACATGCCTCATTCTCACTGCCAAAATAAACGTCGTTTTGTCCATTACTTTGTTTTCGTACGTTTACAGACACACCTATTCTGGCGTAGCTCGCACTGGCGATGTTAACCCCTTTAGCACTGCACCCACGTTTTTGGGGACAAACTACTTGGACTTAGTGTGGGGGGCATGTTTCTCAGTAATGAAAGGGCTACGAAGGAACACCGTAAGCGCGTGTCAGCATTTAGCTGCTTTCTAGCTACCCAGTTAACCCGTTTGAGAACTGAAAAAAAAAAAACCACGCTCATTCCAAGTATGTTGTCCCCACAAGCGTGGGTGCAGTTCTAAAAGGTTGAGGTTGCCGGCTGACCCTATCAAAGTGCCTATTCCCCATTATTATCTGCCATGCTCTCCCCCACACCTCCGCACCCCCAACTCCCACGAACCCCGCCCTTCCTACCCACCCCAAATCCCGAACAACAAAGCTATGGGGCAAGTTGGAAACCCTTGGGCTGGGCACGGCGTTGAAGATCATGCTGTTCTCCTCTGGGGCGGACGGGCAGATGGAGCTGGCTTCCCTGAGCAGAAACGAGATCATCGCGCTTGTCAACACCGCGGCACAGCTGGCCAAGAGCGTTGGCAGCGTGCCCGAATGGAGGTGGTTGGGTGAGTTTCAATTGAATCACTTCACGCCAAAGATGTCAGGAGACATGTCGAGCAAGGGAAAACGCGCGCTATCAAGGGTTTAGGGCCTAGTGTTCCACACTAAAACCTAGTAGTGTGGTGTCAGTCAAGGCAAATCAAAGCAACTTTGCAGTCTGTCAAGGGGTGAAAGTGCTGCCTACTGACATGTTTGCTTAACGCTGTGGGGTCGCGGGCAAACGGTGGGGGGGGGGGGGGGCGCCCCCCCCCCCCCCCCCCCCCCCCCCCCCCCCCCCCCCCCCCCCCCCCCCCCCACGACTCAGCAGCGTGTGAAATATTCGTTGCGAGTTTTTGGGAAGACGTTGCCCTCGTTGGCCCGTGAACAGCAGTGTTTACAACTTGGCCCAGTTTGGACAGTGTTAAATTTGCGCCGTAACCACTCTGCCACAGTCAGCGCTGACTGTGGGTCAGTGTATATGATGCATAGTTAACGAGAGCACAACCAGGGGTTCGTCTGGCGGTTAAGCAATGGACCTCGGATATAACTGAAGAGTTGCAACCCCTTTACTCATCGCTGCCGTTATGATGGATGTTGATAGTGCACGCTGACTCCTCATGGCATTTGAATTCCGAGAAATTTCTCAGACGACCAGGGTTAAGGTCAGGGTTCATTATTTGTTTGCTTGTCTGACTGTTTGTTTGTGTGTTGGCTTGTTTGAATGTATGTTGCTTGTTTGTGTGTTTGTTTTTTCGTTTGCTTAACTTGTTTGATTGATTGTTCTGTTTCTCTCTTCGCTTCCTCCGGCGGTGTTCGTTTTCTTTTTGCAGAGGTGAAACAGAAGGGCACCGAGGTGGCGACAAGGCTAGGAATGGGCGGGTTTTTGGTCGTAGCGGTGCTCGGCGCCGCGTTTTATTTATTCAGTCGACGGTCTGGCGGCGGGGGCAGGGGCGGCGAGGGATCCAATGGACAAGCAGGTAGGGATTGTGCAGGGCCATCTACGGTGGCGTGTTGTATTTCGATGGGCCGTATCGCCCTATACCGTACTTCCCCCGGCTGTGGAAGTTCTAGGTCCCCGCGGTCCCCGCGCGCGCGGCACGGGCTTGCCCCCCCCCCCCCCCCCGAGAGATGGGGAGTAGTTGACACCTCATTCGTGTCTGCACGTTAGACGTTCCGCAGGACACCTCATTCGTTTTTGCACGTTAGACTCTCGGCACAATCGTGACGAAAAGCGGCACGCATCTTCCCATTGGCACGTCCTTGGTGGCAGCCTCCCCCCCCCCCCCCCAAGAGAGACTGGAAAATATAAACGCCACACTGGTTGAGTCTCTTTCGTTTTTGTGCGCTATGATAGACGGTCGGCAGGCGTAGCTCTCGTGACGAAGAGCGGCACGCGTGTTCCCACTGCTGCGGTCTCAATGGCTCGGCTCGCTAGTTTTACATCGGAAGCGACCTATGAACACCTATCCATGCCTCTGCTCGACCCGCGCTGACTCGCTGTAAACTAGTACTGTACGTGCCATCTGCAAAAAAATGAAGTAGACATCGGTGCCTATATACTGTACGTGTCATGCGCCCAAGAAACTGAAACAGCCATCGGTGCCTACTGTACGTGCCATCTGCCAAAGAACTGAACTAACCATCGGTGCGTGTGGCGTGTCATGCAGCCGCAGGAAGCTATTAATAGACAAGCCGCACACTCCTAATAAAATCAGCAAGAACAACAAACCAGAGAGGCGGGATTATTTTTGTAGAAAATACAAAAAATGCACTTTATTTATTTTAAAAATAAAGAAATGTTTCATGTATATCCGCCCCTCTTGTCTAGTCAGCCTTGACGTCCTCGGCGCCCTCTGCGAACCAGCCTACATATTATAAGTTTTATCTTAGTCCCAGCCCCCCTTCCGCTCTCCGCCCCTCTGTGTCATATCGTATGTGCTGCCTATCATAATTGCTGCTGTGGCAAGCAGAAACGTCTCCGAAGGCGGAAAACGGTGCCGGCGGAGGAAGCCGGCAGGAGAAGGAGGAGAGTACGGGCCCGGTGACGCGGAGACGGAAAAAAGCCGATGCCACTGCCAGCAGCGACTGATGCCAATCAAGGCCAGCGACTGAGGGGAGGGGACCGAACCTTTTTTTTTTTCCCTGCGTTGGTTGAGAGCTGTGGGGAAAAGCCGATGCGACTGCGAGCGACTGATGCGACTGACTGCCAGCGACTGAGGGGAAGGGACCGAGTTGTTTGTTTTTTTCACTGCGTTGGTTGAGGGCAGCGGGAAAAAGTCGATGCCACTGCCAGTGACTGATGCAACTGCCAGCGACTGAGGAGAGGGGATCAAATTTTTGTTTTTGTTTTTTTCCGTGGGGTTGGTTAAGGACAGTGAAGTTGGTGACGAACGTTGCTTGAGGGCGCAGCGTGAACGAAGTATAATACGAGTTGCTCTGGTAGGTGATTTTAGGGAGTTTTGTAGTTAGGAAGAGGAAGGGGACGATGGCTCAACACGCGGCTTGATCTGAGCAGGCAGGGAGCAGTTCCTGTAGGAGTACCGCTTCATTTTTCTTTTAGATGTATTTTTTCCTGTGCCGTATTTGCGGTGTACCCGTTTTAGGTGAGCACTGCTGTATACCTGGTACCATAATGGGCTGTGTTTCAGAGGTTGGTGGCCTCACGGAGAGCTTTGATGCGACCGTGTGGTCTTCCGGCGATGCTGCAAGCACGACGACGAAGAGGAGAGGAGGGCACGTGTTTCATGCAGAAGCATAATATCACCCGCCGACGTTAAGTCAACTGACTGAGGGTTATATTACGGATCGCCCGCAACTAAAACACCGTCAGATATTGGTAGGCAACTCCCCGGGAATTAGTCCAGGGTCAACAGGGATACACAGGGAGCGTGTGTGTATTGATATGTAGCCAACATGGTGCAAAGACGGAGTGTATGTGGTATGTAGTTTATTCTTATCTTGTACGTTGCTAGCTGTTCGGTGAAACTGTGGAGGTGCAGTGAAACCGAGGACGTTACGAATACTATTCATACTGTCACACTGTAATGCAGCGTCAACGATATGCATTGCCGTTCTGGGATCAGTGGTAAATTTGGTCACAGCCGTTAGTAGCTGTGACGGTGGCCTCTTATGTAGTCGTCGGAAAATCTGCGCTTTGGCGCCGGTCTCTTTGCTTAGGGCAGACCCAAAGCAAAACATAGAACAAGCGTTCTCGTATCATACGTCAGTACCTAGTACACAACAATAATTTGACGTGATGCCACAGTAGTCAAAGCAGCGTCCTTTTTTCCCGGTGTTGGCTAAATTGACAAGTACATCTACAGCACGAACCGGATGCAGTTACGATCGATAGCTTTGCTCTTGTCTTACACTTCATCAAGTGCGGCACAGGTTTCGAGGAACGCGCACGGCGCCCTCAGAGAAATATCTGAACCACCGTCGGATAAAAAAGAGACCACGATACAAGGTGATATATTATTTTACGCTTTCAAAAAGTAACTTGAGAGTGTAGTTGCACCATTAGGCGGTCGCGACGCAAAGCCAAGCGAAACCTCGTTAAGTATGTACGCATCAACGGATGCCCGTACCACTATAATGACACTCCACGGTAGCGTGTGTACCATCACGTGCTATCCGTAGTGTATCACTACCACCGTTTACCGTGCCAAACGGCGACCCGGTTTCCAAGCAAGCGTAAAAAAAGCGCTAAATGTGGCAACAAAGCAATACACCGGCAAAGAAAAGACCTCACATTGAGAGTAAGCCCAGGCAACAAAAACAAAGCCAACCGGCGTTCTAGGTACCTATACATAGAGTTCACGACGTTTCTTCCTCGAAACGAGTCCATTCGCCTGTGAACACTATTAATAAGACTAAGCAAAAGAAAGATGCACAGGTGCGAAGGCCGTCGCCGAAATAAAACTCACCTGTAGGTCACTACATCAGCGGTGTCATAATACCCAAGGAGAAATCAAGGAACAAACCGCGCGCCTCGGGGTCTATGAAGCTAATAATAAGAGGTATCTGGTACCTGGTACTATCAACACAGGCCGAGTTGAAAAGCCGGAATTATATGCTTGCGAGGCAGCTGCCGTCATTTTTCCTTGGTACACAAAAAATTTAATGCTAAAACAGGCGTGCAAGCGGTTAGAGGAAGCGTGGCAAAAAAATACACCCGGAAAAATAAAATACCTCACATGGACAGTGAGCCCAGGCAACAACAAAAAAGATGCCAAATGACGTCTCAGGTACCTACCTATATACCACCATGCTATAAACATACCTGTATAACAGTGTCCAAGACGTTCCCCCTAGACGAGCTCATTCGTCTGTCAAGACTTGAAACTGAGCAAAACAAAGGTACTCAGGTGCAAAGGCCGTTGCTAAAACATCACCCGCCGGTAATATACAACACCAGCGGCAACACAGCACCCAAAGAGAAAACCAGGAGCAAACCGCACGCCTCGGGGTCTACAGCTGTTAATAAGAGGTGCCAGGCATTATTAACACTATACACGCGGGAATGACTTGTGCTTTCAAGGCAGCCGCGGTTGTTTTTGCTTGGCACATAAAATAACAAAAAAAAATAACTGAAAAAACGGCCAAGCCGGCCCAGACGGCCTAGCCTTAAAAATAAATATAATAAAACTGCACTTTGCCTCAAGGGCGGATAGAAGAGATGCCAAAACCAGGAACAAACCGCGCGCCTCAGGGTCTACAGCTATTAATAAGAGGTGCCTGGTATTATTAACACTCTATACGCGGGAATGACATGTGCATGCTTTCAAAGCAGCCGCGGTGATTTATCCTTGACTTAAAATAAAATAAAAGCAAAGATAGAACAAAAAACGGCCAAGCCGGCCCAACCGGCCTAGCCTTGAAAAAAGAAAACAAGCTGCACCATGCCTCAAGGGCGGATAGGGCAGATTCCGCATGCGCTCTGGGCAGCCCATTCGGGGACCCGGCGAAGGCGAAAGCAAAACCTGTGTCGATCCAGGCCGGTCCACAACTACGCCACCACAAACAACAAAAAAGACGAGTACGCAAAATCTGCACCCATAACAAAAGTCCAAAAAAAGACGACCACGAAAATCTGCGCCCACAAGAAAAGTCTGGCCTTGGTTCGGTAACTGCCAAACACACCAAGCCTACCAAAAAGCGCTCATTGCCGCATGGTGTACGACACGATCAGGGCCCCGGCGGCGATGGTGTCGTTCATGCTGCAGGTGGTGACAACCTTGTCGTTGTACCACCTCCACCTACCGCCCCCCAAGTGGACATACGTTCAGTAGTGGCCCTTCTGGGAGTCCTCCGTATCGATAGCGTGGTGCATTATCCTGTCCAGATCGTACAGCACCTTGTCTGGACAACAAATCGCGCGTTCATGGGAGAAGCATAGGGGAAGGGGGAGGCACCGGGAAAGACTCAGCAGGAACATCTCCATGCCCAAACAGGTACAACGAGGTATTCAGCACGAAATAATCCCTGCCCAAATAAGGAGGGGGTGTGCCTATGGCTCTATCATAGATCGCTTGGTGGCCGACTAAACGTGCGCAACGTCGAAGTATCATAGATCGCTGTATAGCCGACAAAAAGTGCGCAACATCGAAGAACGACGGGAGAAAAAAACACGCAACGACCCCCATCTACTGTACAGGGAGGGTTACGATTTAAGAGAGGGGTGTGTCAAGCCAAGTAGACATATCTTAAACCGGTACTTTTCTTGAATCGGAATGGGAATTATGTAGCTTTTAGTATGCCCGTGCCAATTCATTTGACCTCTCCGAAATCGGTGTTTCTCTTAAACCGAGCTATCTGAAATCGTACCTCCCCCTGTACCCACTTCAACAGGCGAGAACGCGAGCAGCCCAACACCAAAACAGCTGTTCCGCGTCACCCTCAATGCACTCGATTCATTTTGGTACTCGTATAATATTACGCGCAGTTCCATCCAAGCCGTCGTATCGTACATATAAACGGCAGAAAAACCCTATTAACAGTTCGTGTCCAGGATACACACCGCATACGTCGACTGCACGAAATTCGCTGGCCTGCCCATCGTATCGGTTGGCTTCTTCAGGCACGTCTATCATAGCTTGCTAAAATTGTGCAATAATGTTAATGTTTTACTTCTCGCAGGCCATCATAGCCAAATAGATTAATAGATAACTGCCACGCCGTATGACCGCCCGACTCTGACCTGCCGCTCCTGCCACGTATGGCGCCATGTCAAGCTCGAGGGGCAGCTTGACCAGGCCCTGAAGCTTTTTCAGTCCGGCGTAGACGCTGCATGTAGATGGTACTGGAAAGAGCTAAGGCGCACATACAACGGGGATACTATGTAACTGCCTTGTGGGTGCCTTACCATATACACACTACCTGATATCATCCCCCTTGCACGGAGTTAAGGTTCTCCACTCCGCACAATACCTGGTATGATCCAACTCGACCACCATCTCGGTTACTCACATGGGGGAGGGAATTGCCTTCGACACCGAGGGGAGCACACGCTGCAAAGGGAAGGCAAGAGGAACAGAGAAAAGAGAAGGCGCACCAATTGCTGAGGTCAATATCATGGGTGAAGGAACGTTCCAATGAAAGAAGCATTAAACGGGTTTGTTGTGTGGCGCGTCTGCCAACCATTGAATTCGGCGGCAAAACCGTAGGCTTTGCACGCGAAACAATCACCCACAGCATACATCATACGGCACATGGCGATGCTAGCCGCCGACTGAGATCAATTTCAGCGCGGCAGGCTTGCCTTTCCACTCAATCGACACACCTTTGGACTACGATACTAGTCGTGGCGTTGCCGAAAAACTGTTTGTGCGCGTACAACTCTTCGGCTGACCGCGGCGAGAGCACCAATTGTGACGGTAAACTCAAGACTTTGCTCAACAACCATATCACCTTGACAGTGTCGGGTCCCGCCTTCCCGACGGTGCGGTCGGAGGCAAGGCGGTCCGCCGACTCGACTGCTGCACCCGAGGCCGTCACGCCTGGCACGCTCGAGCCAGAAGAAGCCATGGCGGGGCGGGCGTCGCCCACGGACGGCGAATCTCCCGCCGGTGCCCCAGACGGCTTCTTGCCAGACTCCTGGGACGGCGGGGGGGTGACTGGCGCAGCGTCTCCTCCCTGCTAAAGGTGGGGGGAGTGATCCGTCATTACAATAGGGGTACATTTAGGTGGAACAAATGATGACAAAGCGTGGCAGCTGCACAACTGGGCCTCCGTCGCATGTGTTCATCACGCTTCGCTACGAGGGTAAGTTTCCGTGTAAGCAACTCGCTGCGTGCACACCCAGCGTAGAACAGGGGCTGCCCGCCAACCCTGCAAGCAGCCACCTATCCATAGCGATCGCGCCAAATTGTAGATGCTACATAATGAACGGACAATCTTGAAAACCCAAAATCAAATGTCACGAAAGTCGCCGAACTACACGTCACGTCGCGGCGGATGAACATGGTACAGCAGTAAGACGCACTCAAATGCCGGTTGACGCGAGAAGAAGGTGGGAAGACCGGCGCCGCACTATTGAAGGGGTCGAAAACATTAATTCGTTGTGCTTCCCTCCACACACACACACTCGGGACCTTCGTCTCACTTTCCTTTTCGCTGCTGACTTCAAAACAGTGTGCTGGAGCCACACGTCGCACGTTGCTCTGAATTGTATCGATACTACTTCGTACCGGGTACGCAAAATCCGGCACCACTCGCACTTGCCTCGGCTCCCAAGCCACGCGCTGCCTTCGCGGCGCCCTTGACTGCGGCCCTCGCTTTTTTGTCATTTGCCCGGCGTTGTCTTAGGGCCAGTATCTCGGGGGCGGCTTCCACTACGGGCGTCTTCTTCGGCCTGGCCGCCTTGCGGCGGCCTGCCGAGTTCGTTGAGGAGATCGACGAGGACGGTATCGACGGCATAGGAGTGTTTGCCGCCACCCCCTTGGCAGGTGGTGACGGTGTTGGTGCCGGTTGTCCCGATGTTGTCGCTGACCGTGACTGCACCGCCGATGGCGTTGGGGCTGGTGGTCGAGCCTAACCAAACACACAAGACAGATGCGACCGGGACAAATGACGGGGGCAACGGGGGTGTTGATTAGCGACACGGACGGTAGAACGCCTCCACTCCTAAGGTAACATCAGGCCCACCATACCATATCACGCACACCTTATTGCACCGATTGCATCTCTATTCTTGTACACCGCTTGCTTGTGCGTGTACATCTTCGGCCGACAACAGCGAGAGTACCAGGCGTAACATAAACACAAAACTTGGCAAAACAACCATATCACCTTTCCAGTGTCGGCGGGTCCCGCCTTCCCGACGGTACGATCGGAGGCAAGGCGGTCCGCCGACTCGACTGCTGCACTGGACGTTGTCAGTCCTGCCACGCTCGAGCCAGAGGAAGCCATGGCGGGGCGGGCGTCACCCACGGACGGTGATCCTTCCGCCGGTGCCCCAGACGGCTTCTTGGCCGCCTCCTGGGACGGCGAGGATGTGACTGGCGCAGCTTCCCCTCCCTGCTAAAGGTGGGGGGTATGATCCGTCATTTCAAAAGGGCTGCATTTACGCGGCGAACAAATGATGACAAAGCGTTGCAGCTGCACAACAGGGCCTCCGCCGCAGGTGAGCATCACGCTTCACTACGAGGGTTAGTTTCCGTGTAAGCAATTCGTTGCGTGCACACCCAGCGTAGAAGAGGGGCTGCCCGCCAACCCTGCGAGCAGCCACCCTTCCATAGCGATCGCACCAAAAGAGTAGATGCTACAAGGCTCCGCATGTGTGCCGACATTCGTCGACACACATGCTCCGAGAAGGGGGGAAGGGGTTGAGGGGTCTTTTGGGAGATACTTTTTGGGAGGTACTTTTTGTTTTTAAGCGTATTATATGATGTCATCGAGCAACACTGACAAGGGTTGATAGTTGGAGGCGATCCTATTATACGGGGCCGGACCAATCCAATACCTCTTTGGAACTGCACCCACCCACGTTTTAGGGGACACAACACTTGGAATTCGTATGGGATACTTTTGCAGTAGCGGTAAAAGGGTTAGACCAATAACCCCATACGAAAACTATACATAAAAAATGTGTCTTTTGATTGTACGTACAATGTATATGTTTTCGAGCTCCGCATGCGTGCCGGCATTCGCCGGCACACATGCTCCGCGGAGGGGAGAAGGGATAGATAAGAACGGACGATTCGAAATCAAATTCGGATGTCGCCAAAGTCGCCGAACTAGACGTTGCGGCGGATGAACATGGTACAGCAGAAAGACAAACCCGAATACCGGTTGACGCAAGGAGAGGGTGGGAAGGTGGGAAGACCGGCGCCGCACTATCGAAGGCGTCGATTTCATCAATTCGCTGTGCTTCCCTCTCCACACACACAACCTCCGTTTCACTTTCCTGTTGCTGCCGACTTCAAACAGCGTGCTGGAGCCAAACGTCGCACGTTGGTCTGAATTGCATCGATACTGCTTCGGACCGGGTACGCAAAATCTTACACCACTTGCACTTGCCTCGGCTCCCACGCCACGCGCTAACTTCGCGTCGTGCTTGGCGGCACCCCTAGCTGCGGCGCTCGTGGTTATTCTCGCAGGTCATTTTGCCTTCAGGCCCAGCAACTCATCTGTGCAGGCCTTCTTCAGCGTGGCCACCTTGCGGCGGTCTGCCGAGTTCGCCAAGGAGATCGACGGGGACGATATCGACGGCATAGGAGTGACTTCCGTCACCCCCTTGACAGGTGGTGACGGTGCTGGTGCCGATTCTCCCGATGGCGAGGCCGACCGTGACTGCACCGCCGATGGCGTCGAGGCTGGCGGTGAAGCCTAACCAAATACAGAATGACAGATGCGGTCAGTACACACAACGGGGGCGATGGGAGTATCGGTTAGCCACACGGCCAGTACAACGCCTCCACCCCCAAGGTAAATCAGGGCCCACCATACCATACCACGCACACCTCCTTGCTCTGACTGTGTCTCTATTTTCGTACCGTCATCGAAAACGTGCTTGTGCGCGTACAACTCTTCGGCCGACCACAGAGAGAGTACCATGCGTAACAAAAGCACAAGACTTTGTAATACGACCACATCACCTGGCTGGTGCCACGTCCCGGCTTCCCGACGGTTTCGCCCGAGGCATTGTTGCCCGTTGCCTCAATGGCTTTGCTAGACGCAATCACGCCTGGCACGCTCGAGGCAGGGGGGGGCAAGGCAGGGCGGGCATCTCCCACGCACGGCAAATCTCTCGCCGGTGCTCCAGACGGCTTCTTGGTCGCTTGCTGGGACAGCGGGGGTGTCGCTGGCGCAGCCTGCTAAAGGTGGGGGATGTGATCCGTCATTGCAATAGGGCTGAATACAGGTCGACAACGTGATAACAAGGCGTAGCAGTTGCGCAAATGGGTCTGCGTTCCATGTGCCCATCACGAAATGTTCTGGGCAGGCTTCACTGTGACTGTTAGTTTGAGCGTATACAGCTCGGTGCGTACACGCCAAACGTTACGGAGGGAACGTCCGCCACCATACAAGTGACCACACAGGAATAGCGATCATGACAACCAATAATGCAAGAATAATCGCGAACAAACGTACCACGGAGCCAACTTTGGAGGCGTGGCGATCTGTCGCCTCGGCCGCTGCACTAGACGTCGCCAGCCCTGCCTTTCTCGAGCCAAAAGAAGTCAAGGCGGGGCGGGCGTTTCCCACTGACCGTGATCCTTCAGCCGGTGGCCCAGAATGCTTCTTCGCCACCTCCAGGGATGGCGAGGGTGCCCGTGGCGCAGCCTGCGAAAGGTGGGGAATGTGATCCGTCATTGCAATGGGACAGAATACAGATCAAAAACGTGATGACAACGCATAGCAGTTGCGCGGGGGCCAAGGGGGCCGGTGTGGGACGCTACAAAACCCCGGGTCGGATCCATAGAAGGGTCGAAGAAAAAAACGGACGTTTCGAACGTGGCGAAATCGGGGAAATCATACGACGGGCTCGAAGCTGGCGTGTGGCTACCATCGACGGATGTCACCATATCGCCATACACGCGATACAACAAGTACCAGGTAGCCAACTGTAGCTGGTACATGTTTTGGCCTCAAGCCATTGCTAGAGTCATCTTATTTGGGCATATGCCCACAGCCCCAGATAAATCTTACGGTACTCATAAAATTATATTTTGTGTCTCCTTCCGGTGCCCTTGGGATTGGGGTATGTTGCCTGCCCCTTCATACACGCGCGACATTTCCCGCAGTTTGTCACCTGTCGCTTTTTCGTTCGGCGGCGACGCAGCGATCGTGTAACCATGAAGAACGCCGCCGCCGCCAGAGCAAGCATCGCAACGCCGGAGGGAAATCGTTCCGGCAGCATCTTTATCTGCCGAGTAGAAGGGGCGGCATCATGGACGCTGTTCGCCAATTCCCCGCGGCTTGGAGCCGTTGCTCCTACACCAATCCACGGTGCTGCACGCTCGTTGCCACCAGCACCCTGCGGTGAGGAAGAAGCGCAGTCATTGCTATGAAACTTGGAGATGTCTGTTTTCTATGGGATGGATGGAGTCCAGTCATATCGTTTCTACCAACTACAACACCGAGCTTGCAGTGTGGGGTGCTCCGGAGGGTGTCGGACTGCACTTTCAGCCAAAACGCGACGTCATTATGCCAAGAGCCTCGCCCATCATTACACAGGGTGGCAACCAAATCAGCAGTCTTCGACCGCAGTCAATGCAAGCTTAATGTCTAGTTACATTTTGTCGTTTCTCGTGCCGTACTCGAAGAAATCACGCAAGCTTAATCTCTGGTTCTTGTTTTATCATCTCTCGTACCGTAATCGAGGAACTCATGCATTCGTACATTTACATCCGCGTCGGGTGCGCCTTCGACGCCCTCCTGGCGTTCTGCCGTCTCCGGATTTGGCGGAAGGTCAGCGGGGGCTTCAACGCTTGTGGGTGAGGGGTCGAAGACCCCAGCGATGAGAGGCGCGGGCTCGATGTCCCTCGCGGTCCGACCCGGTTGCTTGGGTGCGGACTCTTCGTATTTCACCTGGCGGCAACAGCGTGGGTGGCGCGAGGTGGCTCGGTGTCAAGCCCATTCGAAGTACCCCGGGATTACCCTCGGCCAGCCGATCAGCGGGAGGAGTCTGGGGCTTAAGGTTAGACGCACATGCAGGTGCGATGCCTTTATGCCATGGACCTCGTCTATCATCACACTGGTTAGCAGCTTAGGGTTGTGTTGCAGCTGGATCGATCGAGGTATCACATGTGTTGACACATCGCATTGCCATGGACTCCCTTGGGAATGCGATGGCAGTGCCATGGCACCGCTATGGCGATGTCATGGGAGATGATGGGAGTCATGGGCGTTTATGACATTTCATGGGCGTTCATGGGCTTTCACGAGCTGTCATGGAGCTTCATGGTAGCAATGCCATGGTAGTGCTATGGGTTTTCATGCCATGAAATTGTCCCATGGCAGTACCACGGGAGGTCCCATGACACCGCCATGGGACTGCCATTCATTGCCGTGCTATGGCACTCCTAACCGTAACCCCAACCCTAAGCCCACGGCAGGGTATCCTTGTGGCGTGCCCTGAAATTGCCATGGCACTGCCACGGACCATGGGCCTTCATGGAAGGAGTGTCATCGCTGTGCCATGACAGGCAGCCGCCCCGTGACAGTGCCAAATCATGCGCTGCTGCCTCTCTCTGCTGCTACTACTGCCTCTCTCTGCTGCTGCTGCTGCTGCTGCTGCTGCTGTATGATACGAACACAACAAGTCTTCACAGAAAACAAACGATCGCGTGCCTCGTTTCTTACCTTCGGCGTATGCCGGAGGGCCGTCTCCTCCTCAATGTTAGCATAGTGCTCCGTCTTCTGGACGTTCTCTCGTCGGATGTCTAACCCAGCTTGGCGGGTGTCGAGGTCGCGGTTCCAGCTATTATACTGATCACATGAAAAATTCGATGCATTCGAAATTCGTACCCGAACAGTTTGAACTTGCTGGTACTGCGTACCCACTCCCGTCTTGTTGGTGACGTCGCGCATCATACTCCTGAGGTCCTCCACTCTCGTGTCCACCACGCGGTCTCGTTTTCCAACCTGGAGTATTCGGACGTTATACTGATATGCTGAAAGCCCAGGCTCAATGGCGACAACACCGAGGGGGTGGAAAACGACGACGACCCCCACGCTCGACAACCACTGAAGCTCCTTCGGCCGATCCCATCGAGTAATCGACGTTCAAAGAATGGAGCCTCTCGGCGCCAGCCCGCTCCAGGCGGGACAGTCCATTTTCAGCCTGCGTTGGGGATCTTGGTCAAGCCTCTGAGCAGTGTGCGGGTAATGAGAGAATAGACGAATTTTATACACCTTGAGAGGCATCATGTTGCATTAGCCGTTACACTGTTTTTATTACCGATTTCCGATTTCCAATGTCCGATTTCTGACTTGCGCCGTTCCATGCCCTGTGTTCTGATGACATACTCGAGTCTCGTGCTATTATGATCATGTTTAGTTTGTCATCCGGCAATGTGCCGCGTGATATGCTTCAACGTCGATCGCTCATAAACACCCCGAGAAAGAAGAAAATCAAAGGAAACCAAATCAGAAACCCATGCACGATTCAAATTTATAATAGCGAGGATCACATCTCACGTAGTGGGCATTGATGAACAATGAAGAGAACCAATGAAGAGAACCTCTCCACGTTATTGACCTAACTGGCCAACGGGGTTACCATTTCTTAGGTTTTGATTTTGGCCGGCGGGGGAGATGACACTGCTGGTGCCGTACCTACCTATGCTGTCAGCACATTGTTCGCAACTAGAGATGGGCACCGGATAAAAAAAACTTATCCGCGGTTTGCGGAAACCCGGCAGGCGTGTGTGATTATTAATAGTCGGTTTTTCAAAACAAAACTGGCAGTTTTTGAGGTCCGGTTAACCGGTTAACCCGTTAAACCGGCTAAAAACACCGGTTAAACCGGTTAACCGGTTACACCGGAAAAACCGGTTGACCCATCTACACTGTAACGAGCGTGCAGCTGTGAATAGCGTGTTAATAAACATGACAGCTTGAAAGTTGGTCGAGCCAACGTCGATTGCGCCTACTGTAGTAAACACTTAAATACTACCAGCATGGCCTAAGTCACCGACTAGTTATTTGTCGGACCGATAGTCAGACGTTTTCCGGAGGTGTCGACTATCGAACGTATTGGGTTTCCCTACTTGTAGGAAGGCTTGTGTTGAACACGGGATACAGATTTTCAGCCGTCTGCTCTTCAATGGGATGGCGTACAGTAAAAGCCCGCACGTGAGAAATGGTACCAGGTAAGTTTGTTGCTAAGAAATTGAGGTTCGGTTCTTCACGAGAAATAAGAAATTGAGTTTAAGAGATGTAGCTCAAACTGCCGAACAAGATAGGAGATAGCAAGATACGAAACACAGCAGCGATCAACCTCCACACTAGAAAAGAAAGACGTAACGTGAGGATATAGGCTGGGCCCTGGTCCACAGTAGATACTGCCAGTACTACTACAATGATAGTGCTACTACACTGATTGAGGGATCTTCCAGTGTTGCCAGTGTATTGACTATTTACGTACCGGTACGTCCCACAATGACGCCTCCTAATGCAACGGGAACCGACTCATCTAAATGCGCGGCGCCGAGAGGGCACCCAAAATAAAAGAGAGAGGGGAAGAGAGGGAGGGAGGCCGTGAGCACGATGGACGAAGCCGCTTCAACCACTGTGGATCCCTCCAATGTCAACATACACTTTTCCCGCTTTTGGTCATCTTTTCTCAGTCAATCTACCACCCAATTTCCTTCGAAACATGGCCTAAATCAACGTATCGTTTAGCTCTAGTGAAGCCAAATCGCGCAAAAACGGGCCTCGGGCAGGGCGCATCCGGCCAGGCCCTCTCGGCCGGGGGGGACAGATAATGATCGCTTCGCTCGCTTGACTTTAGTCAGCAAGTCGGCTGGCTGTAAAGTCAGCTAGTCGGCTTCGCCGCCTAGCGATTAGTGATTCATCGTGAAGTCCTGCCGATGCACAGCCCTATCAATCATGATTTTATTTTATTTGATTTGCATCGCGTTGAGTGTGGCACACCAAACCCATACCCGGTATATATAAGAATGGTTCGGCATGTTCGTTATAAAGAATAAACCACTGAGCTACTTACTTTTTTGTTAAACTGTCGCCTTGCCATTAGCAACGGTCTTAAGTTTCCATACTTTGGAGAATCAAGACCACCTTTTCCGTGATGTCGTGATATCAATTCCCACATATTTTTTCAAGGGTGCGAGCTTCATCATGAAACGAGGTACAGCAGTCGCGGCTACGGTTTAAGAGAGCTCAGTTTAAGAGAAGTACGGGTTTAAGAGAGGTCTAAATAGCTTGGCACACCCGTCGCGCTTTTAAAGAGAGGTTTAGGGGGAAAACCCCAAAATCTTCTCGTAAATCGAGCGAATCCAGAGCAGAGTCGTTGTGTTTGAGATGTCGCGCTCTCTTCGTAGTGCCAAGCTATAGCCTGGATGATCAATGTCGGATCTAGGAAAACGAGGTAAACTACGTATCAATAGCATGAACTATTAATACTTCCATTCACGTTGTAGAAAACGTGTACTTGTGTATCATACATGGTAATATTTCTTGGAGACACTCTCAAGCACATTAAAACTCACATACTAAGTATTCGGTGTAAGATAGGTTACTCTTATGCCTGGTATGGAGTTATTTTGGTATCATAGAATACCTATCTTATACTTGTACGAACCTGGTACATGTTTTTATAAAAAAATTAAAAAAACACAACAGCTGTGAGATCTAGGATTTCGTCGAAACTCATCTTTGCAAGCTGTGT
>JAYJMJ010000405.1:3176355-3187465 GCA_036873875.1 Laminaria ephemera
AGAGCTCGTCTCTCTAGGAGGCATCGGCACGGACACTGGTTGTGCTGGATGTAGATGGGTGGAGATCAGTTTTAATGTGAAGAAAACACACATACATACCAGTTTTAGTAAAGGGTAGCGGTCAGTCAAGGATGAAGGATGAAGGATGTCTTCTGCTAGAATGTAGGAATACGATATGATTGGCTCATTATCGGGTTATTCGCCAACAGTTACATAATAAAATTACAAAACAGAATCCCCATTCCCCTGTACAAAAAAGCCTTCTCAAAGATATGGTTTGGTCTCCACTCCTCCTGCAATCAAAGGATCAAAGGGTCTCGCGCTCTTGCAGCAGAAGCGCTCGTGGAGGTCATCCTCGGCATAGCACACCATAGCCCTTTGGGTCTAGGACGGCCCTGGCTTCGCCACAGTACCCTCGCCCCTCGGCGTTGCGCGGACCCCTGCGGTTGTAGCCGCGGGCAACCCTGCGCCACCTGCAGGAACAAAGGCAAAAGCCTTTGCTGTGCGGTGATCACGAACCTTCGGGCTGCAGCAAGCGAAACCGATTGTGCGATATACTAAGACTACCATGCATAGACCTGGGCGTGGAGGCGCCTTATGGCTGTTTGCGGCAACACAGCTGGTCGGACAAGCCTCAAGTGAGTGATAAGCCTGGGTGCCCGGTGCGTGCTGTTCTGTTTGCGCTGGGGTTGGCCGACTTTCGGGGTGTTGCTCACAGCAATAATTCAAAGGCCAGTACAATTTCTAGGCTTGCATACAAGGTGTGTGTGCAATGATGTGTGCACAGTGCACAAGCAAGCAAGGGTGGGCGTTGGGGTACTCGGTTACCCTGGCCTGCGTGCGGTTCCGATACTAGCGTGTGCCCCGCTTGCATTGCTTTGCAAGACGGTGTTCCCTCCTTCTCGCGATGGCCGCCCGCTTCGCAACCGAAGGTTTAGCCCTGGGGCGCCTGCATGTCGACACTATACCCAAGGGCCGTGTGCGTTTGCTTGTTCCCTCTGTATTCAAGTTATAACCTCTGTTCCCTCTGCTCTCTTTCGTTTGAAACGTATCATATCTTGCAGCTTGAACAATGAACAAAGAATGCTTGCAGACGAGGCAGACAGAGTTGGGAGTTGATGTCTGGTTGAGATTATCATTTGTCGCTCCTATTCATAGCTGTGGACTTGTGGACCCTACATCTTTCCTTCCTTTTTTGCTGAGCGTGATATAGTATCTCGTCGGCTATCAGCCATCGCCCTTCCATCCAGCCTTTCGGTTCTGTACGCTGTGTCACGTTGCCCCCATCCCGAGACTTGCCTCATGCACACGATGCTTTTTACTCGTACAGGTATACATCACCTCGGCAAAGCGCGTACGTAAAGTAAAGTACATATGAACAGAACATACGAATTTGTCCGTAAATATAAGGATCTTTTAATCAATATTTTGTATCGAAACGGTCCCTATATATTAGGACATACTGGTAGAGTATGGCAAGCTTGCGAAACGGCTACTAATACTCTCATCTGTCAATATGTTCAATCTACTCGTTTTACTCGTTACTCGCTTTACGTTTTACTCGTGCATCTTGGTTGCGTTTTTTCGTTTCGCACGGAGGCACCGGCGACCTTGGTTTGATGCTGAAAGTATCATACCACAGAGCAAGAGAAAGTTGATTGACTTTCAGTGTTGATAGGAAGAGAAAGTTAATTGACTTTCAGTGTTGATAGGTTTGTTTACACTCATTTCGTATGATATTTTCTGCCAGAGAGTACGAGTGTACTTTTGAGTCTAAGTTGATATGCCCAGCAAGTACAACACAGCAGACCACCGCGAGAGATAAGATTATGTGGACGCCAGCGACAAGTTGCCACCATACCCTCCTACGCCCAGGCGCCCCGTTGCATGCAGCCGAATGCTGCTGCTGCTGCTGCTGCTGCTGCTGCTGCTGCTACTGGTTTGTCTCAAGGTTACAGCTATATGAAAATATGTACGCAGCAGCAATAGTCTACACCTCTAGCATCGCCGTTGAACATGCCCAGCCGGTCGCCACGGTGGTCAAGTGGTTACCCTCGAAGACTACTAAGGTTGGAGTCAGGGGTTCGAATCTCGGCATGTATGGATATTTTTATTAAACTGAGACACCAACTGCCGAGAGCGCTTCATATTATAGCGTGGATAAGCACAATTCGACGCGAGTCGACGAGGGAAGAAAGTGCTGAATTCTCGTCGCGATAAAAATTAAATTAAGGCGCGTACCGTAGTGGGGAGGGGGGAGAAGAGCCTGCTAAGTGACCCCGGATCTGAGTTACGGCTACGTAGGGAGGGAGAAGGAGAAAGAAAAAGTGCGAAGATAATAGATGGGATGAGCCAAAAAAAAAAAAGTGCACGACACAGAACATAGTGGCAAGAGCCAGAGCACAAATTGCAGAATTATTTCCGTGCATACTCGCATATTCTGTTCTACGAGTACGAGTGAGCAGGTTACGAAAACGGATAGCTGTGCTGACTGCTGACCGTTTGGCTTTATGGTATTGTAGTTGCTCTCCTACTCTACAGTACTCTACGAGTACTACAGCAGTATAGGTAGCCGTCGTGCTCCCTGGCTGTGTCTGTAGACTACCAGGTCCAGCAGTAGATACATCTGCACGATCTGCCACTCGCCAGCGGATTCGACGGTTGTCGGGTCTGGACCCATTCATTGTACGAGTGCTCCCGCGATTCCGATTCGATCAGATGCCTACTACCGGTACACCGTTATACCACGGGTGTTCGGTAGTCGGTGAAGGACGTGGGGTGGTAATCGTAAGTTACAACATGAAAACATGGACGTCGGCGGCGGGGGGGGCGGGGGGGGCGTACTCATTTGTCGCTTGTTTTACGATCGTACCTGGTATTGATTTGAGATTTGACCATTGACCACGCATCCCTTTCGCGACGGAGCACGGTTCCTACTCCTAATAGAGACACCTCCAACATTTGGGCGCTCACTACGTTTCTTCCATATACCTGGTATTGCATGAAAAGTTTTTGCTTGTCTTATCTCCGTCCTGTTTGACCGTCTGTGGCAACCATCTATCTCGGGGGGGGGGGGGCAAAATGACAAAATGACCCCCGACCCCCGACTTATCCTGAGCCAATAAATAGGCTCAGGAGTAGTCTATGGAAGCAACGCTTCAACGCTGCTGTGCGGCTAAAATGTAGAACCAGGCTTGAAAATATGCGGAGTATTGAATACCGAATACCCGGTGTCGTATGCCAGGTTCGGAGCTACGATCACTCTTGACCCCAATGTCCACGCATACCTAGGCATACTTGGTGTACAAGGTATATAGCTACGATGATCACTCGTTCGTCTCTCGACCCCAATGCCCATGCACACCATAGTACCGATATGTAGCGGCATACGATAGACGACGATGGCTGTTTTTGTGCTTGCAACTCTTCGTGAGACTCGATGGCTGGATGCTTGCTACCTGGTATTTCCTCGAGGCTCGTATCACACATACTCTGCACGTACATACAGCTAATATATAAACCCGTCAATAATTAAGAAACGCCTACGTAGAGGGAGCCTCACTCCTATGTATTGCTCAAAAGACCAGGTCTCTTTCGTATAAAACCCGGTTTATTTTCCACCGAAAGTGTTGAATGTCAGTGTTTCCGATAGTTTTCCCCTCTTGAAGTCCTGCTGCTGTCTAACAACTACCTATATCGTGCGTTGCGCCGTTTGCTGTGCTGCTCTCTGCCATAAAACACAGCTTTCGTCTTGCCGGGAATGGCCAACACCGCCAACCTAAATGTAAGGAGTGCCGCGCAGTCGTCCACCTTCGCGGCCTCGCCCTCGCTCCCGAGGAGGATTTCCCAGCTAGTCGGCAAAGGAGCGAGGTTCGCGTCGGATGGGGTCCGGGGGCTGAAGGCCGTGGCAATGGCCGAGAATAAGGGTGTGGTCGCGGGGGGAGAGAAGCCGGACAGCATGGGAGAGTACATCGCTAGCCGTGGAGGGTCGCTTCCCATCCGAAAGGTGCGGTCGGTCGATATGGTAGGTCGGTATGGTAGGTCGGTCGGTAGGTGGGTCGGTCGCTCGGTCGGTCGCTCGGTCGCTCAGTAGGTAGGTAGGTAGGTAGGGTGGTTGTGGTGGTGATGATGGTGGTGTTGATGTTTGTTGTTATTTGTCGATGTTGTCGATGCCCCAGCTGTCGTCGTCGTTGGTGTTGATGTTTGTTTTCCTCTTTTTTTTATGTGGGTTGATGTTGATGATGCATTTTGGTGTTGGGCTGGGTTGTTGTCGTGTTATTGTCGTATGGCGGTGCTGTGTGTGCTCTTGCGTCTCGTCGATCCGCGCGTCCATCTGCTCTTGTAGACCATCTGCTCTTGTAGACTGGCACGGGCGAGGCGGTGGCAGCATGAAGACTCTTCGGTGTTTGTGTGTTGTGGCATGCCCGTGCGTGGAAACTGCTCGGCAGCGACATCGTTGTGGTTGACGTTGTCGTTGTTGTTGTTGTTGCTGTTGACGTTGTCGTTGTTGTCGTTGTTGCTGTTGCTGTCGGCGTTGTCGTTGTTGTCGTTATCGATGTTGTTGTGGTCTTTGTTGTTGACATTGTCGTTGTTGGTGTTGTTACGTATTGTTGTCGTTGTTGTTGTTGTTGCTGCTGCTGCTGCTGCTGCCGTGGTTGTTACTGCCAACGCCAACACAAACGCTCTCGTCTAGCGTAACGCTAATTTCCCCGCGCAAACAAACGCGGTCCTTTTTTTCAGGTTCTGATCGCGAACAACGGTATGGCAGGCACGAAGGCCATCCTCTCCATGCGGCAGTGGTGCTACCTCGAGCTGGGAGATGAGAAGGCGGTAGAGTTTGTTGCCATGGCCACCCCGGAGGTGAGAGCTCGAACAAGCCGGTGTAGAGAGGGGGTGACGCCCTTCTCATTGCTATTTATAGTTGCTTCTCACGTTGTCACTATATTATACACTGCTCCTCGCATTTTTCGCTATCCGTTGCTCCTGACTGTTATCACGATCCGCTATTCCTCACTTTTATCACTAACTGTTGCTCCTCAATCATCGTACGTGGTATTTCATGTCTCGCTTCTCAGGTCCCACCAGCTAATGTACTTCTCACTTGATCCGATCACTTCCCATTGATCGTGTGTCGTTTCTCACGAATTTATTGTTATTCGTAGTACGTACTCGATGATATCCTCTGCTCGATCACTGCTATCTGCTCGCCTGCCAACACTCCTTTTTGTGTTTGGCTTTTCGTCAGTCACTTGTGGCTTTTAACCCTTTTACTACGAGTACTACACTGTACACGATTTCCTTTTTCTATTCCGTGTTGTTAGTGTTGCTATTACTACGTCGACGACCCATCCTCTCGCCGTCGCCGTCGCTCTCACCCTCCTCCCCTTATTGCTGTTCCCGTCGTTGCTGTTCCCTTTCTTGCCCCCTTCTTTCCCCGTTATTGCTATGTGTGTTATTTCAGGACCTTCTAGCGAACGCGGAGTTCATTCGCCTCGCGGATGCCATCGTCGAGGTGGGCTATAACGTATTACACTTGCCCGCTGTGTGCAGTAGTATGTAGTGTAGTCTATTAATAGTCTAGTCTAGTCTAGTCTAATGCAATGCAGTGCAGTGTAGTAAAGTGGAGTGTACCAGTGTAGTGTAGTGTAGTCAAGGTGGGCTACTTCCCCCCTATGCTGTGGGGGTGTGGGGTGGGGTGGTGTAGTGTAGTGTACGTGATAGTGTATGCATAGTCTACTACTGTAGTGTACTGTATGTATAATTCAACCTTGAGTAATGTGGTATATACGGTGTAGTGTAACGTGATGAAGTACGATGTAGCGGCAGTGACAGCGAGCGGCGGCAGCAAAGAGGCGCAATAATGAATGCGGTGTAATCGTGACGTTTCGGCAGGTTCCCGGAGGCAAGAACAGCAACAACTATGCTAACGTGGACCTTATCGTGGAGACCGCTATCAAGCAGGTGAGCTTCTATTACAGTCGTTTCATGCCGCGCATCCTCTTACGTTTTTTCGCGTGATAGTTGTGTAGTTTTGTATGATACTTGTCGGTGGGCGTTTTCGGTGACCTGTGTTTTTTCGTTTGTCTCCACTTCGTACAACATTTGTTTTTGGAAATTTTCTCTATTTTTTCAAATTTTCGATACGCCATTATGTTGAAAATCGATGTTTCTTATCGATATTTTCCTATTTCCGACATACCATACGTATAGTGTCGAGCGTGCTTTGCCCTCCATCCGCTGGTATCCCCGTGTTTTTTTTATGCTTAATCGATGGCTGCACACCACTCCACGATTCACGGCAACAGGGGGTGGACGCCGTGTGGCCCGGGTGGGGACACGCCTCCGAGAACCCTAACCTGCCGACTCGCCTCACGGCCGAGGGAATCAAGTTCATCGGACCCACGGCACCTGTGATGGCGGTGCTCGGGGACAAGATCGCGGCCAACATCCTGGCTCAGACGGCTAAGGTGCCCTCCATCCCTTGGAGCGGCGACGGCCTGGAGGCGGTCCTGACAGCTGTGAGTGCTACTATTAGTAGTGATGTACGGTACTATTCTAGAAGGCACAGTAGCGCATGGACACTCACGATGTTAATCGACGAATTGTTTGACTCATCCCTCTTTCTTGTTTTGTATTTTTTTTCATCTTGCTTCGGCGACTCTCGGCCTTTGGTCTTACGGCCTTTGATCGTGCCGTCTTTGGTCTTACGTTCTTCGGTCTTCATTATCTTGGGTGTTCAATGCTACGAGTTTGCTGGCCTGCCCGCGACGCTTTCCCCACGACAATTGGGGTCCTCATTTCCCTATTCCACTCTGACGCAGATCCCCGACGCAGACATGCCTCATTCTCTCTAGCACAATATACCACGTTTTGTCCGTTACTGCGTTTGCGGAGGCCGTAACTGCGTCTACGGACAAGCCTGGTAGGGTGATTGCGAGATACCAAATTTGGTTGGGTAGGAAAACATCTGAAACCAATGAACGTCATAACCCAAGGCCAACCCAACCAACGAAAAAATCTGGAAACAGTAGGTTAAATAATACCGTCATTACCCAAGGCCAACCCAACCAACGAAAAAATCTGGAAAAATTAGGTTATCCCAAGGTTACGACGTTCGTTAGTTTCATACCTGGTATGTTTTACTACCCAACCAAATTTGGTATCTCGCAAACACCCTGACATCCTTTTCTTTTGTGCCGTAACTGTCGTCTACGGACAAGCTTAACCCTCTTAGCACTAGAACGCTATAGGGCCCATGAAATGGGCCCATATTTATGTGGTATTACTTGGTTTTAGAGGCATGCTCTTTGGGTGGACTTTGAATGCCCCGTTTACCACGCCAAAGCTTTGAAAAATGATGGTAGTGTCTGCTGTGGTGGGCCCAAAGAGTCCGGGCTCTGTTGACATGGTCGTAGTTGATTATTTTTTTGCGGTTTCCGAATGGGTCGTTTTCTTTTGTGTTTTGGTGGTTTGCAGGAGGGCACCATCCCGGACGAGACCTTCCGCAAGGCCCAGGTCACGACCCTCGACGAGGCGCTCACCGCTGCTAACCGCATCGGCTACCCCGTCATGGTCAAGGCTTCGGAGGGAGGTGGAGGCAAGGGCATCCGCATGTCCCACAGCGACGAGGACATGCGCTCCCACTTTGTGCAGGTGCGTTTGAGTGCTCCTACTGGCGACGAAAAGTTTCCACACATCTGACGGATCAGATCCCTGCTCGTGATCTTATGTCTTTGAGGGCAGACAGATCCCCGATCTATGTGATGTGCATGGCCTATAGATCATAGTCATGATCTGTGTCTTTCAGGGCAGACTTGTCCCTGGTCGATGTGATCTGCATAGCCTATATGGATCATGTTGTCGGGTGAGAGCCGGATGATCTGAATTCCCTTGCACGGTTTCCTGGGTTGGATCTGTACTACACAGATCCCGGACAGCATGTCAGACGACAGATACAGGATCTGGATATGTAGATCAAGATCATGATCTGTCCGGTATGTGACAATTTCAGCATTTGGTTTTTCTCGTTTTTTCCCATCATATATATCTTCGCACTTTTTCTCCTGCTCTTCCACCGGCATCTAAAATTTTTGCAGTTTTTTTTTTTCATGTTTGTCCCATCCCATATACCAGGTACCTGGTATGTTTTTTTTTCTGCACTTTTTCTCCAGCTTCCTTTTTTGTAACTCAGATTCGGGGTCACATAACAGGTACTCCTCCGCCCTCCCCACTTAGTGCATGCCTTCATTTTTAAGCAGTTGTTGATTGCTCGTGTCGTGTTTTTTAAGTTAGTTTCTTGTTGCTTCTGTCGTGTTTTAACGTTTTTTCCTTCGGCGTCTTCTGTCGTGTTTTACTTTTTTACTTTCTGCTTCTTGTCTATTTTCTCGTGTTGTCGGTTTGGTCGGTCGGTCGGTCGGCCGATCGGTCGATCGGTCGTGCCATTTACATGTTTTTTCTCGTGTCTGTCGCCTTTTTTACTTTTTTTTTTCTTATTGCTTCCTCTGTCGTTTTTTTTCACGTTTTTTTGTTTGTGCTTGTTTATATTTTCTCTTATGTTGTCGGTCGATTCGTCGGTCGATTTGGCAGGTTTGGATGGTGACGTATGCCACAGTATCGGTCTTTGCGTCGGTCGATTTGGCAGGTTTGGATGGTGACGTGTGCTACGGTAGGGATAACACCTAAAATTTTCTGAAGCTCCTCACTTGCGCAGCAGCTCTTATGCCCCCAGCCAAAATCTTACTTTTGAGAAAAAAAAAACGCTTTACCCGATGAAGGATCCCCTCGAAGAAGTATACAACGGAGAAATAGTGTACCTGGCAAAGCATAAATGGGATTCCAACGATATTGGGTGGTTCCTCAGCAAAGGAAAAAGTGCTAGCTCTATCGTAGCAGGCGCCGGGTTCAACCCTTTTTCTCTCTTTCTGCTTGTTCCTTCTTTCCTCGTGTGTTGCCTATCCGTCGGTCGACATGGCAGGTTTCGAACGAGGTGATCGGCTCTCCCATCTTCCTGATGCAGCTGTGCACCGGTGCCAGGCACATCGAAGTGCAGATCGTCGGTGACGAGCACGGGCAGGCCGTGGCGCTCAACGGACGCGACTGCTCCACGCAGCGACGATTCCAGAAGATCTTCGAGGAGGTAAGGGGAGTGAGGATCGAATCGGAGGGAGCTGAAGGGAGGGGGGGGGGTTGAGGTTAGGAGGGAGGGCAGGAGAGTGAGGGGGGGGGTCAATTTTTTTTGTAATCCTTTTTTTGTTATTATTTTCGCTCAACGGACGAGACTGCTGCTCCACGCCGCGACGATTTCAGAAGATGTTCGAGGAGGTGGGGGGGGAAAGGAAGCATCTGAAGGGCAGTGGGGGGGGGGTAACATCTGGGATAAAGTAGAGAAGACGATGGACGTTTTGTGTGATATTTTCACTGTTATCTATCGTCGATCCTTCCTTCCGTCCCTCTTTTTTTGAGTCATTAGTTTGTTGGCTCTTGTTTTGTCTTTTGTCTGTCGTCCATCCTTCTTTTTTACGGATGTCTTTTGTTATTGGTTCTTTTGTTTCTCTTGTGTATGTTTTCTTGTGGGTTCCTTTAGGGACCCCCGACGATCGTGCCGCCGGAGATGTTCAAGGAGATGGAGCGCGCGGCGCAGAGGCTTACCCAGAACATCGGATACCGGGGAGCGGGGACGGTGGAGTACCTCTACAACCCGGAAACGAACAAGTTCTTCTTCCTCGAGCTTAACCCCCGTCTGCAGGTGAGAAAAAAAAGAGAAACGTTACAAGAACAAAAATAATTCAAGTGAAGAACGAGAAGGCTTAAATCAAATAAAAATATGACAAGAGAAGGCAAAAATAAGAACAAAAGTAATAATGTGAACAAAAATAGGTAAATATAAGAACAAGAACAAGAAAAACCAGCAAGGTTTTCCTCGAGCTTAACCCTCGTCTTCTGGTGAGAAAAAACGAAAAGTTAATATAGGAAGAACAAAAACAACGCAGAACAGAACGAAAAGATAAGTCCTCTGTGTCGTTTTTTTCAGGGCTGTCCTCGGCATAAAATCCCGATACGGTAGACCATGGCACGGTTACTCGCGATCACGGTATTTGCACGGCACGCTTCCGCAGTAATTGAAAACCACGGCAGTCTCGGTACAGTAATCAGAGATCACGGCATTTGCACGGCACGCTTCCGCGGTAATTGAAAACAACGGCAGTCTCGGTACAGTAATCAGAAACCACGGTATTTGCACGGCACGCTTCCGCGGTAAGCGAAAACCACGGTAATTCACGGAATCGTGGCATTTACCACCAACCGTGGTTTAACTGCGGTAATTTTACCGCTGCGGAATTTTCACCGCGGTCCGCGGTAAAATTACCGAGGACAGCCCTGTTTTTTTTTCGTCGAACCCCCTCTTTGTGGTCCTGTGCGTGGTTCTCAACAGGTTAACTCCCTTGGGACTGCAGGGGGAGAAAGCGACGAAAAGAAAGGACCATTTGTAGCATCGGTCATACAACCCCCCCCCCCCCCGCCCCCCGATTCCCCGTTTGCTGTATGCGTTTTGTTCATCCCAGGTGGAGCACCCCGTAACTGAGGGACTCTCGTTGGCTAACCTTCCTTCTATTCAGCTCCAGGTGAGGACTCTTATATGCCCTGGTACTAGATTGTACGTAGGCTTTTTGGTGTTGTTGTCTAATTGATTCTTCGTTCACCGCGGATGGTTTGTTTTCTCTCTTGTCAGTCTTCCGCCTTTTCGTTGGCTATGCCCTGAGCTGCTGCTGTGGTCGTTGATGCTGTTGTTGGTGGTGGCGGTGGTGTTGGTAGTGGTGGTGGTGGTGATGGCGTTGATGCTGTTGCTGTTATTGCAGTTGCTATTGTTGCTGCTGCTGCCGCTGCTGCTCCTGTTACTGCTGTTGTTCTTGCGGCTGTTGGGACATGATGGGTTGCACCAAAAGTTTGCCCCACTGCAGCCGACAAGCCGTACTGTCTTGTTTGCTTGTTTTTTTGTTTCCTTTCTTCTCTTCCTCAGCAACGTTTTCCTCTTTTTCCTTGCTAACACTCTTGATATGATACCCCCCTCCTCCCACCCCTCCTCCCCCGCTTGCCCCCCCCCCCTTCCCCC
>JAYJMJ010000405.1:3256264-3267965 GCA_036873875.1 Laminaria ephemera
GATTCGGTCTCTCTACCATGCCGTTCGTCTGTGGGTGGTATGAGCTCGTATCTTTCTTCACTTAGCCTAACACCTTAAAAAACCCTCGTCATAGTTTCGATACGAATTCTGCTCCACGATCAGATTAAAAGGTGTGGGGGCATCCCCACCTCGGAATATAATCGTTGACCAACCGCGCGGCACAACCTTCCGTGTTCTTTTCACCCTTTGTGATGGCGTACGCCTCCGCGTGACGGCTAAATATATCTACTACAAGGAAGGCGTACGCATTCCCTCTGGCTGTTGTCGGTAAGGGTCCCAAAAGGTCAAACGATACCATCTGTCCGGGTGTACTTGGTAAGGGCAACGATGTCAGAGGCCAACGTACGGTTTGCCTAGTGCTTTTGCGGGCCTGGCATGTATAGCACCGCCTAATCCATCACTTTACGCTTTCGGCCATGCCGACCCACCGATAGAATCGCTGTAATAACCCAAGAGTCACCTTCTCTCCCAGGTGTACTGCTTCTTTGTGCGCGCAATCCATCAACCATGTCTCAGCAGCAGCGGCACGTATGTCCTCACCGGCTCATCGCCAAGCACCTCTCGTAACGTCCGGGATTGCTGTCGGGACGATCGGTCGGGGCACGCGAAGGGCGTCAGACGTTATTTTTTTCTCGGGGTTAAGAAGCTCCAATATTTTTCCTTGCGATACTAACCGCTTCACTTTCTGTATGTCTACTCGTGGATCAGACCCTTCCTCTTTTATTTCACTGCTTGGTGTATCGTGTATGATATGCTCCATCACAATACTAGCAGTTGTATCTTTGAGTTGGGCTGCTGCCCAGTCCGTGGCCGTTTTCTGGCGCAATTTTTCTCCGAACTAGCAAGCTTCGTCGCTATTTAGCTCCTCTTCTTGCAAGTCTAGAGGTTCGGCTTCATCATTGGGGGGACCAGTGTCTGTTGCAACAGCCGCGCTACTACCGCCTCCTTCCTGGTTTGTTACTGCCACCTCCTGGCTCGACCTTGAATGAAATATGTTCTCCCTGCCTCAGTCATTGCACAAGCATGTAACATTAAGCCGGGTTCTAGCTGGCCGCTAGTAACTGAGCTCTTATCGGGATATCGCAACGGGCTGTCGTCTCGTATGGCATGCACGCTTGGAGTCTCGGTTCGCGTCATCCGACTACTTTTCCGTTCTCGATCACGTTGCATCACCTGCCATGACAGCGTCGCTTGCTCGTCCGTAGTTCGTGGCGCCATGGTATGCTCTTCCTCCCCCACCACAAAATTTTCCTCGGGTCTCAGCTGTAGCCCACCCAAGATTGAACCTGCCCGTCTCCCTATCCTCGGCTGTACTCCACTGGCGCCTATAAAATAAACGTCATCGTCCGTTGGGTCGGTCAGTTGGAGATCAACGTCGCTTGCTTTGTCAGTTGCCGGCAACGGTAGGCGGGACATGAGGTCGGCGTTTCCATTCAGTCTTCCCGGTCGATATACCAATTTATAGTTGTGGGCGCTCAGAAAATCAAACCATCGTTGTTCTCGATTGACTTTCGTTGCCAGGCTCTCGAGTTTTTTCAGCAGTTGGTGATCGCTTACTACAATGGAAGGTATACCATAAAATAACTGACGATTTTTCTTCACCGCCCATACTACTGCGGCACACTCTAGTTCAGTGGCGCTCCTATTTCGCTCATTCGGAAGCGTGGAACGGCTCAAAACGAAATTGGACGCGTCGTGCCGTCTGCCTGTTCCTGCTCCACCACCGCTCCCAGCCCGCCAACGGACGCGTCTGTGATTAGCTGGAATGGACGGTCACCTGCAATGGCGGCGGAAAACTCCGGGAACGCCAATACGTCAGAGCTCGATGACTGCTCCAACAGGGCCTGTACTGTTTTTGTATGGTCGAGTGTGATTACAAATTTCACGCCCTTTTTGAGCAACGAGATCAGAGATTTTGTTGCTGCTGTCATCCCTTTTAGAAACTTCTTGTAACAACGCAGCCCCCCGAAGAGTGAGCGTAACTGGCTAACGTTCGTAGGCATCGGTAATTTCATGAGGGCTTCTACCTTTCCCGGATCCGGCGCGATCCCTTCTGCCGTTACTCTGCCCCAAAAACTTAACCACTCTTGAGTCCGAGGTGTGTCTTTTTTCTGTGCCAGCTTCAGGTTGAAAGTGTTGAGTCGGTCGAAACAATTCTGTAGGTCGCTAACGGCTCACAGACGTTCTTCGAAAAGCAGACGATGTCATCAATGAAAAGGCATACCCTCTTTAACCCCTCGCATACTCGTAGCATGATCGACTGAAACCATCCGGGGCTCGACGCGAGTCCCATCAGCATGGCCGTCGATTCCCAGAGTCCCGATTGCGTGCATACTGCTGTCAATGGGATGGAATCTTCGTGAACAAAACACTGAAAGAACCCGCCAACCAGGTCCATCGTGCTGAAAAACTGGGCTCCTCCTAGGTCGGATAACAAGTCGTCTACAGTAGGCAGTGGCATGACCAGAATGACAGACTGCTCGTTGACCCGCTTATAGTTACACGTTATCCTGATTATGCCGTTTGCGTTTGCGATTACAACGAGCGGGCTCGACCAATTGCTATTGGATCGGCGCAGAATGCCCGCTAAAATGAGTTTGTCGATCTCAGTTTGAACCTTCGCTGCTACCGGAGTGTCTGTACGGCCTTTAAAGTATAATGCGGAACGGATCAACGGTGACGTGTCCCAGATCAGTGCTGTGGTGGAAAAACCGGTGTTCGTAATATCACCCGCCGCCCACAACGTTTTGTCGAAGTCGAAGTTTATTTCGTGTAAGTGTGGGGGTACTCGTTGCCATAGTCGTATAAAAGCCGCTCGTTGGTCATCGTCCAAGCTCGTTAAAGCTGCCTCCGGGGGCGCGCGGGGTTGATCTGTCGATGGCGATACCGCCGCTACCGCGTGTATTATTTATGGGGGTGTTGGCGTTACCTGTGCATTTTTCAGGTCGCTCTTTACCAAGGTTGCCCCTCCAACTCCTAATTTCGTATTTGGCTGAATTAAAAAAGTGTGGTCCCCTTCGAGTCTGAGTGGAATCTCGGACTCACCGGCTTCCACAACTGCTTCTCGGGGCAACCACCCAGTACCAAACCGAATATAATAACTACCGTCGGCCGCCGCCATACCGTCTTTATTGGTCACATTTACGGCGACCCATGACATTGCATTCGGGATGCGGCTTCGCGTCCCCGAAAAACGTGCTACAACACCAGTACCACCGGCTGGTTCTATGAAACCAACCGCGGTGTTTACCCAGTCAGAAAAATGTTTGTGGCTCTGTGTAGCCCCACTCTTTAGAGCGGTGAAAGTGACAACGGTTTCGATAGGGCTGTTGTCAACGTAATTTCGAACTATATGGAAGGTCTGCCCAGCTGTCACGCCCTAATAGAACTGCATAGGTCATTGCTTCATCCGGTACTACATGTGCGTGTACCACCAAACACACCGTCTGCGCTCGCGCGTCGTCGACCGCTATGCCCCCTTCGCCTCCCATCTGTACATTTATCCGCACTCTGCTAGAGGTGATCAAGGGTATACCATGGAAGCCCCCCCATTTATTTTCTGTATTTTCGACAACCCGTTGCTCGACGCCGCCCTACGTGCAATCATGCGCTGCCACACCTGGTTTTGGATGAAAGTCGCGGGACTCCTGGTGTCCAGGAGCACGGTACAGGCGTGTGTCCTCGTGGCCGTGGATCCCCCGAAGATGGACGCCCGTGTCGTGTGCCGCCTCCGATCTAGCGTCACTTTCCCTCTCACTGCGCGCGTGAACTCCGGTAGGTAGTCCACGCGTTCCCCCGTCTCGAGACATGGTGGGCCGGGGGGGTAGGCAGTGGGGTGGGCATCATTTTCGGGGGTGTCAATGGTGGGGTCAAGGGCGTGTATGTTATCGGGCGTACCCGGCGTCCTCGAAAAATCACCTCGTGTCCCGGGGTTATTACTACTACTACTACTATCAGTGCTCTGTTCTTTCGAGGTCGCGGTGGATACATCACCGCATGCAGATGGCTGCTGTGCCGTCTCTCGCTCAAAAATGGTCGGCATCTGCCCTACTCTATTGCGTGTGCTCACTCGTGAGTGGCGCACGTTCTCGGCGGCTCTAGCCGCGCTACTACTACCAGTTAGTGGCTGCCGGGCTAATTCTGCCGGGGAAAACTCGCGGGCGTTGTAAGATAGGCAGAACGGCGAGATGCAGTGCGGCCGGATTTACGGGCGGGCGTGTCCAGCCCACGCGCAAACTGCGCCTTAATGAGCATTGATGCTTTCAGCAGGGTTGGTAACGACGTTGATCACTTAATCAATAAGAACACCACATCAAATCTGCCGACGGATTCGTGATCCCCACTCCAAAATTACCACGGGGAGCAATGTTCAGCTCAATCTGGCGATTTTTTAACCCGGGTATTTTTCAGCTCATCCCCGCTTTTGTGCGTTTGGCTGAATTTCCCTTGGAGATTTAACGGAAGCCGTTGAAACCCGGCACTAAATATGACGTTGAAAAACAAAACTTCAAATACGTCAAGCTCATACCCCAAGTATGTTGCAATATTGTTTTCCAGTTTTTTAACCGGGGATGCTTCATCATCACCCCCCCCCCGCCCCTAAAAAAACGCAGTGCCTTGCTGCGGATGGCGCCTGTAGCGAGTAGTCTCTGGTACTCGTATCATAGCCTCAAAGGCAGATAGCAGCCTAGCTACTCATATGACATGGCATTAGTAGTGAGTACACACGTACGCAGCAGGTTCTTCTAAGTAGGTAATATGATACGAGCTCGCAGCGTAGCTCAGCTCAGTTAGTAACCCTAGCGCGGAGTCTCTCGTCTTTGGGTTGTGCCAGGTTTTGCCGAGTTCGGATTAAGGTTTCGTTCGAAAGAGTTAATATTAGTACCAAGGTATTATTTTTGCCCTCCGACACTGTAGCGTAGATGGCGTTCGGATAGAAATCGAATGTCCTTCCGTAAAGTAGTAGTATCTCTCCTATGACTCTGCCAACCATTTTCTCCCTTCCCCACATCTTTTCATTTTAGCTATAATTTATCCTATTCCTCATCAACGGTCCATCCCCAGGTCATAGGCTGCGGTCCTCCGGCTTCTTCATCCCTTCCCCTAGCGGCCTGGCGGTCCCTCAGGGCTAGTTTATACCTATGCACTCAGCGAGAAAAAACGACCTAGGTGGTCACAGAGATTACCTGAAAAAGGCGTTCCTGGCAAACGCCTTTCCGCGCTAGGACGATCTGTCCGTCCCTCCGACGATGCTTGCCGCTACCTGCTCGATCAGGTCGCTGCCTTCCTTTCCGAGGCGCCCAAAGCTTTCCACCGCGAGGGTGGCGAGTTTGTAGAGGTATTTGTTCGTGCTGTTGTAGGATGCTCAAGAGTTCAGAGTCATACAGGGTACAAAATCACCTTGCGTGTCTGGTATATCTTCCGAGCGAACTGGCCGTTGACTCTTCCAAACGAACTGATATCATAAGAAGCTAGAAGCACACACGCTCGGATTCAACGGGACTGTTAACGCAAGTGTCGTTTCGGTCTAATCTCGGTCCGATGTCGGTATAATTATGAGGGACAGACCCGCGAAGCAGACACCACCAAAAAACCTATTGATAGCGCAGCACAGCATAGGCAATTTTCAAAGTATCAAAAATTAACCCGGGTATCGTGCTTGTACTCATTCGATTGGCCGGGCCCTCCGGATGAATTGCTATTGGCTACATGTGACAGTGGTAGTTTTAAGTTACAGCATCAAGCAGCAGCACCAGCACAAGCAGTAGTTGAACCGTAGTTTCAACGAGAACAGGGTACAGCACAGCGCAGAAGTGTCACCTAGAGACGTACTACTGGTACTTACAGAATCGTAGTGCTGTTGTTGTTATGGCCTACCTTGTACCTGGTACAACCAACCACTAGCTGTGTACAACAACAGAGTACCAGGTACCTGGTAGATCATACTCTCATTTATCTCCTTTTATGGCGTGGCGTGTGCTCTTTCAAATTAATTGACCCGTACAAAAATGGAAGGGCTTTTGCTCCAGCTCGAATCTTACGAACGATCCAGACAGAATCTTCTTCAGAATTCCTTGTCGCGAGCTTGTTCCCGGACCAACAGTACGAACAAATATCTCCTCCAGCAGCGAGCATCTCTGCAAGATCCGCCCAAACGAGCTCAGTTCAAGGTCGCTGCGCTCAGTGGCGGCTCGTGACCTCGAGGCAGCGCGCGCGAGAACAGGCTCGGCGAAGGCCGGGGAACTCGACCCGCGGAGACAGCGGGCGAAAAAGCGAGTTTTTGGCTCAAGATCGGGGTTCAACGGATCCCGGTGCGAGGTCGAGATGAAAGCCTAAAATTCGAGATTTCCAAATCGCTCTCAATCTTCACCAAGGATGCTATTTATAGTTGTATCATACCACACACCATACAACAATCCATGCGCACCCGAAGAATGTGTCACTGGGACCGGAGTGCAGAGCAGCCCCTCTGAACGGCAATGCTGTACATACTCGTCTCTCCTACGGTATAATAATTAGATGGCCCGCCCCGACACCTCCTTATACCACTGCAATCGATGCAAACTCGAAGAAATTGTCACTGAGACCGGTTTGCAGAGCAGCCCCTCTGAACGGCAATGTCAACGTCTCGTGCGATACAAGCGTCACTGGGACCGGCGTGCAGTGCAACCCCTCTGAACGGCAATGCTGTACTCGTACTCTCCTGCGTACTCTCCTGCGGTGTGATAACGAGACCGTCTGTCCTGATGATGAAAGCCTCACGTACGTGATGTTGCGGTCTGCCTCTTCGTGCACGGAAGTCCTCTGAAAAACAAAAACTGAACGCCAACCTGTACTTGATGTATACTGGAGTACCCCTTCCCCTGCTTGTGAGCCGCTTGTCGCTTGTGCTACTTCGTATGATATGAATCTACCAGGTACATGTGATAATTTATGAACATGCTACGTAAAATATTTCCTTGACGCGGACGACGGCAACGCCGGGGCAAACGATGAACGGGGGCATCTTGTTGAGCTGCTGCTGCTGCTGCTGCTGCCCGCTGTGTTACGTATGTAGCATGTAGCATTCGATCGTTTTCGCCTCACCGCTACTGCTGTAGTTAAATAGGGCTGTGAATCGGAGCGAAAGCTCGATTGGATTTTAATCGGTTGCGGCGAAGCCGATTAATCGAATTTATTTAGAAAGATCGCTTGAATTTCGAGTGAAGCCGAACGAGCGAAGCGATCCCCAGTCACCCCCCCCCGGGCTGGTGAGGGGACTTTCGTCAGTACCTGGGGCGTGAAGCACAAAGGTAAGGATGCCATCACATCACTCGGCCCCGACCCCGGTCGAATTTCCCCACAAGATGAACTGGCGGTCGATTCTCGACACCCCTGAGCAGCGAAGCAACACAAAGCGACGCACAGTTAAGCAACGCGAAGCAAAACACCCGATGACATGGCAAAGCTGGATTATGACCGAACCCCCCACCCTTACCGTGCCTTTGCCTTGCTGAACGCGCTCATTTTCCCGTCTAATAGACTCCAGGGCAACTCCGCATTCGAGCGTGGGGAAATTCCAATGGCAATGGGAGCGTACGAGGCTCAGCTACAGGTCTTGGATGGTCGCAAAGGCAAGTTCGCCGGGCGAGCAATAGTACAGCGTATGGGTATGATATGCTGCCGGTACGGTTTCCTTCGAGCGAGATTCGAAATATCGTTATCCAGCTATGACGCAACAGCAGAGTAACAGTATTTATGTGTCGCGCTTATTTGTTGCTGTCTTAACTCACAACACGTACGTCTGTCTTGTCGTTTTTCGCACGAGTAGACGACGCGGCTGTTGAGATGATCTGCGGAGCGCTCCTTAACCAGGCCTCGGGTCTCATTCGCCTCAAGAACTTCAAAGATGCGGAAGCGCGGTGCTCGAAACTTCTAGCTGTCACGTCTGGCGGCGGTGGAGGCAGCAGAGCCGCTGCCGCTCGGGGCAGAGCCTTTCATTTCAGGGGATTCTCTAGGTGAAAGCTATAACTTTGGTGGTTTTTCTGCTGTGCTTTGTGCGATTGCCCGGCAAAGTTATGACGGGTGAAGTGGGCGGGTTGCCGTGGTCGCTGCTGAGCGACACCTCCGCTGATGGCGAGTCGCGAATTGCGTCTTGTCGGGAAGTGTCGGCCGCGCGTGCAATCGGACCGGTGCGCGCCGTTTTTTTCCGCCGATGGCGCTCCAAGGCGTTACCGTCATCCGGGCCAGGTCGTCCAAGGTATCTCCTGTTTAAATTGGCAAGGAAAGTGGACGCCCACCCCCCTGTGCGCGCGCGGTCCCCTCCCCTAGCTCCACGACTGGGTATCTCTCTGTAACCCCTTTAAAACTGCACCTCTGTTTTGGGGACAAACTGCTTGGAATGAGAGTTGGGTCGTTTTGGAGTAGTGGAAGGGTTAAGGCCCTACGGTTATTGTAATAGGTGGAGAAGGCGTGCTTGTCTACAGTACGGTAACCCAAAAACCTGTTTCTTCGAGGTGACCAATCGACCAATCCCATCGCGCACGCAGGCTGAGGCAAGGAATGCACTCTGCGGCGTGCTCGGACTTCAGGAGCGCGCTGTCGTTGGGCACTTCGGGCGTGGACGAGGCGAAGGCCTTGCTAGTGGAGGCGGAGGCGGGGTTGGCCATGTCCTCGTGTCCCGATCCGGAGGCGAAAGGCAGAGGTGAGGGTGGCGCCGCGGGTACGGAGGAGGCGGCATGTTGGTGGTGGTGTACTGCGTGTTTCCTCCCCCCTCCTGTCCCCGATAGTGGGACCGTCGCACTGTTGTTTACGCACGAGTATGCGGTGCTTGCTCGCAATCGCGCCGAAGTTCTTTCCGCCTTGTTGCTTACCTGCTGTTTCGCCAGAGGGTATTCCTGCCATGTTGTCGGAAGCGAAACTCTCGAACCCGTGTTCGCGCATTGTGTGGCCCACATCGAAAAGCAGGCGCGTCCGCAGTGTTTTACCATTGTTGCGCACTCGCGAGGGCCCTTAAGCGCGCACGCACGGGCTCGTTCTCTCTGTGCCCGCCCCTAACGTTGCTCGGGGCGGCCGCCTTTGTCATGGCAGGAAGTGCGTCTAGGTTCGTTGTGGGATTGCATGCCCGCATCTTCGAAACAGGCTGGGGCCTCTGAGCGTCCTGCACGCGGCCCTTTGTCATGTCCATGCCGGTCGGTTAACGACCCGTTTAGCAGGTCTTCCCTATTTTTCTCTTTGATACATCTTTCGCTCAAAAGTGTTACCTTCGGCCGTTGTCGCGATCATCTGATCGGCAGTCCTTCCTGCCTACGTGCTTAGCTTGCCCGTCTGCTTATGTAACCAACCCGTTAGAACCTACCATTAGCGAGTTATCCCATTTTCTCCCCTGCTCCGCCGTGACCACCGCCGCCCCCCCAGACCTCCTGCGGCGAGGAGAGGGACGCGAAGCAGCCAAGCATTTCCGAGACGCCGCTTCCCGCGCCCGTCGCCGAACCGACGGCGGCCAAAGCGGCAACGCGAAAGGCCAGGGTAGGGGGGGGCAGGCGGGTTCGACGACAGGAGAGCGCAGCGGCGACACCGGGGTGGTGATCTCGCGCAACTCGCGAATGGAAGCCGTGGCCGTTGCTATGGCCGGGGATCGGTCCTCAGCTGAGACGCTGCTAAGGGGGGCACTGCGAGAGCTGCAGGCGGGGCGGGGACGGGGGGCGAGGTCGAGCGAAGGGGTGGAGGAAGAGGGCCTTACGCAGGCGGCGCTGGGAAGCCTACTCACTCAGGACGGGTGAGATATGGGTGCGAGCCCTCCCGGCAAGAAGGATGAGTTGCGTGCGTCGGTTGGGTGGGGAGTATCGTGCAGCAGTTTTCCGGGGTTCACGTGCTGTTGGCTTCTGGCGCCCTGCTAATTTTGCTGGAGTGGCCATCCATTGTGTTTCGAGTTACCGTCAATGGTGCTCCTGGTGGCCTCTCGTTGTACCTCGAGTGGGAGATTGTTCTAGTGGGAGGTTGGTTTTAAGACGATCAGTCGTGTCAACCTCGAACCGACTTGGCCGTAGATGTTGCCTGAATGTTGGGATGAAGCCCCCCCACGAAAC
This sequence comes from Laminaria ephemera, assembly GCA_036873875.1. Classification (NCBI taxonomy): domain Eukaryota; class Phaeophyceae; order Laminariales; family Laminariaceae; genus Laminaria; species Laminaria ephemera. The sequence continues at coordinate 3,266,353 of JAYJMJ010000405.1, forward strand.
ACAGACCCATGCCTGTCGCCTTCAATGTCGATCTCTTTTTTTTTCGGCTGAAGCGTTTGTCAACCGCAGCTTGGAGCTACAGGTGTGATGGTGTCTCCTCGCCTGCATTCATAGCCTTGAGGCTCTGGCGGGTTCCAGACTGTGCTCACCGGACTGTTAATAATGTTTGTTTTTGCGGCATATGAAATTCGTTTTCTCCCGCGAGTCTCCTCGCCGAAAGTCCAAAATATGTTTCCCATGTTTCACGCCGCCCTGGTACCCCTCCTTTTTTACGCTTGTACTCTCTCTGTTTTATTGGAAGGAAATACGCCGCAGCGGTGTTGGCGCTTCGAGCGGCGGTCGCGGCTCTCGATGGGGAGATCGCGGGCGTCCCGGCGAACGAAGGCGGGGAAGGGGAAAGGTGGGAAGGCGATGGGGTTAAGGTTTCCCTGAGTGGGTGCGCGTGCGTTGCGAATCGTCTTGCCTGGCGAATGTTTCCGTTTCGAGTGGAAGAAACGAACCGATCGCGCGTCTCTGCGTTCATGTTTTACCTTTAGCTGACGCTCCACGGCGACACTCTGAGTGGCGGGTGCCGTCGTGGCGCTATCACGGGCTTGTCGAACACTGTCAGACACTCTTTCTCTGCGCCCGCTTCCCCAATCCCCGTGCCTGTGCACGGCCTCGACCCATTTGGGACATCATAACAACAGCAGCAACAGCAGCAACAGCAAAGACAGTAGCCCGAGCGCTACGAAGATTTCTCCGCCATCGCCACCGTTGAGTATGACAGCTAGAAGCACGGCCTTGACACGTACTCTTACGGGGACCCTGGCGTTCTTGGGCACGTCTCTGCTAGCCCTGGAGAAACAGCCCGGCACCAGCACGAATGGCACGAGTGCAAGCGAGGAAACCGCTGATGCTATCGGCGGCGGCAGCGCCAAACCTAGTCCGGAAGGAAATAATGTCTCGGGGGCAGGTGGATCAGGTGATATCCAAGGGTCGGCCGTGGTGGCGGAATCAGCAGAATCAGCGGCGGCGGCGGCGGCGGCGGCACCGGCAGCACCATCGCCAGCGCAAGTGGGTATCGGTGAAGTAGACGACGAGGCGATCGACGTACTCAAGAGAGCTCTAGGAATGCTCAGAACCGAGGCGGCAGCATCGGCGGCGGCCTCGACTACCGGAGTAGAGGCACCACGCGCTGGGGTTAGCAGCGCTGTGGGGATCGATCGTAGGGAAGAAGACGTGAAGGAACAGACGGCCCGGGTGCTGGATGCTCTGTCGGAAGCGTACGCACGTCACAGGCGCTGGGAACAAGCCAGGTGCGCGGCTGTACGAGTAGGGCGGAGGTTTCGCCAGAACTGAATCCAAAGGTGATGGCGTACTTGACTTTCGGCGCCTTGTGTGGCGCAGTCACCAACCGGGGCCGGGGTGACTGGGTGCTTGCTATACTCGAAGAATCTCGCGCAGCTTGCAGGCGATGTGGGTGAGCACGTTCCTCGCACGATTCACCTTCTTTCTGCTTTTGTTGTGAACCGTATTTTGGAGGCCCTGCTTCAGTTTTTATAAAAAAATTAAAAATACACTACAGCTGTGAGATCTAGGATTTCGTCGAAACTCATCTTTGCAAGCTGTGT
>JAYJMJ010000405.1:3268065-3287922 GCA_036873875.1 Laminaria ephemera
CGGGAAGGCACACATACGTCAGGACGATGATGGCCAGACCCAGACTTCAGTCTCTTGGGCAGGACGCCCCCCCCCTCCCCCCCGCCGCGTATTGGTGTCAACGGTGGGTGGAACGGCCGCGGCCTTCGCGTGTCGCTCTGCAGCTCTACATCTCTCCGCGTCATGCCATTTCCGCATGAATACCTCCGCCCCCTCCTCACCCTGTCGAAACCATCTGCCGGCCTTCTGTGCAGCCTTTCGCCACCCTTCAAACTTCATGCCAAATTCCGTGAGGAGAAACGATCGACGCCCACCCGGCCCTGAGCGGCCCAAAGCCGAGCGACCGCGCTTTCGTCATGAGGCCTTTAGCACCCACCCTGTCTGTTTGTTTACCAGGTCAGCTGCAGAACAGTCTTTGACCGCTTGGCGCGCCCTCGGCGATGCCGGCAGGGCTGGTGCCGCCGCAGGCCTGCTTTCTCTTGGACACCTCGTGTTGGAGCTTCACGGCGTCGGCGGTGGGATCGAGGAGGCCAGGTTTGTCTCCCGACCTGTTACAATGGTCTGCAAAGTAATATGGTCGTGTGCTACGATAGGGTTAGCACCTATAGTAGTATTGCGGACGCTCCGTACTTGGGAAGCTGTATACCTCTCTCACCCAGCGACGAACTGTGAGAATAATTGTAAGCGAAGTCCGATTACGCAATCCCATTGGCTAGGTATCTAAGGAAGATCTTATAAAATACTCCTCGCAGATAATGAGTAGCTCCTCAGTTGAGCAGGTCAGTCGGTGAAAGCTGTGTGGACTCAAGAGTGCAAACACTTTCGTATCACGGCTCTATGCCACGCTGAAGACTATCTCTAGACAAACGCTTGCGTTTGGGCGGTAGGTGACATTGGATGCGCCGGGTTACTTACACGCGGGTGAAGGCTGGGATGCCGAGGCTTGCTGAAGGTTTGCACGCGAGCGTCGGGAGGGAGTGGTTGCGCAGCGGGCACACCGGCCGTACTGGCGACCCCTTCGTTTGAGAATTTTCGCACGCGCTCTCACCACACGGCTCTGAATCGGTGGTGATTTCTTATAGGACGCCTTTATTCTTCGCGTGACAACCGCCGGATAATCTGTTCATCCCGGTAGCGCAAAACCCGCTAACGATGTCAGCCTTCTCGCCGCTTTTTGTTTTAGTTTTCTTGGTGCTGACCGTCCGGTTTGTTGTCCCGCAGTGCTCGATGGGAGGAGGCGGGAATGTGTTTCGAGGGTTGCGCACGGCCGTTGGATGCGGCCGAGGTTCAAGTCAAGATAGCGGGCTTCTATAGCAGAGTGGCACGATCCGACCCTTCCCGCTTAGAGGTGTGGCTTGGTACACGTTGGCAGGGTGCTGCACTGTAGAGCACGCCTCCCGTGCGGTACCTGAGTGTTGTAAATATGCGCTATCATAACGGGGAAAATGAATTTAAAGTTCGCGTATCATACCTTTTCGAGCGTTTAGAGCAAGAGAGGCGCGGAAAAACGAAGCACAGTCCTGGGTGCTGCCAGAAGAAACGTACAGTTGGCAATTTCTGCTGCATTTCTCGCGTCTAAAGCCGTTTCAATGTTTATTTTCTGTTTCAGACCGTCGGTTGGGGGGGAAGCCTCAGCTCATACTCCGTGAGCTTCACGGCCTTTTGAATCCTGCTGCCCCCCGCGAAGCTCGCAGCAGCTAACACCTTGCCCCGCTCCCGATGCGCTGTGATGTTCCACCATGCACCCATTAACAAGCAGTCCTTAGCAGGAAAAATCGCAGCCCACTACTCCGCAGCTGCCGGCCTTTTCGCGCGCGAAAGGGCTGTAGTTACCGGTTCCCTCGATCGGGCAGCGGCGGCGGTGGCGACGGCGGAGGCGCTGGGCAGCGCGGTGGCTGGAGCAGGAGAGAACACGGGAAACCCGCGGCCACGCCCGCCTCCCTCCGCGGCCGGGTCGCTTGACTCCAGCGGGCCGTCGCCATGGGTGAGAGTATATCCAAGGTCGATGCAGGCGGGCGGGGGGGCGTTTGCTCGATGGGCGTGCAGCGCCTTGGGGTGTTATTGTGTGAGACCGAGCGATATGTGAGGCTGGAGGTCTGCTGTGGCAGCGCCGCTACGTTGTCCAGACCAGCTGACGTTGCACTCGCCATTAAAAGGGCACCGTAGGCCAACCGAAGGGGTAGAGGACGCAGTCGCCTCTGACTGTGCTGTGGCGCGTACGTAGGGAAATACTTGTTTCGGAACCGCGCTGTCGTTGAAGAGACAGACCGCCCGCGAGGGTGGCCGCAGACTGTTGAGGTTGTCAACAGGGCACCGGGTTCTCGCATGACGACCATTTGATTGTTTTGCCCGATCACCCCCACAGACATCCGAAACGTTTTCCCGTGTCGGCTACTTCTCAGCGGCGCCGACGTTTCTGAAACGGAGTGCATGGAATGAGAGTGTTTATTGCTATCACCGCGTTAATAGTTTTCCTACCTTACCGTGTGTACAACAGGAGTTGGCGGAGAAGGAGGCGTCGGCGTGGGAGGGATTCGCGGGAGCAGTTGGAGACAACCACGAGGAGGCTGGAAGGGCTCTCCGGAAGGCTGAGGGATTGCTGGTGCGGTGAACGGACCGTCGGAGCTAGCAAACCTCAGATTAGTTGCCCCAATCTATAACGTATGTCCTGTGAAGAGGGATTTCCTCCAGCGTTACCCATCGCTACGAACCTTAACGTTTGTTTTTCTTGACCTCCTCGTGTACACCGGTTTGTAGCGATAGGGTCGAATGCGTTGTTGCTTCTTTGTCTCAGCGTGAAGAAAAGGGCCAGGAAGGCTCGTAGGTCTGTGATTTTTGCGCGGCCCTGAATGGCATCCGACGATTCCCGTTGTGCGACCGTCTCGTTCGCGCGCAGAATCAAGCCTCTGCGTCAGAAAAAGACGAAGCCTGGACGCTGAGGAAGGTCGCGGTTTTGCACAGCCTCGCGCTGGCGTCAGCGAGATGCGGCGAGCATGCGATCGCCGAGGACAAGCTGTTGGTCGCCATCGGGGAGCTTCAAAAGCTCGACGGAGTCAGCGCCGACACAAAAGGCGGTGCACACCAGGTGCAGCAGGCTTGCGTTGATGATGAACTTGTTTGTGACGACCAAGAGTGGCCGCCGCCGGTGCTCTGCGCCATGTGGAAGTTGCCGGCTTGCGTGCTTGTCGCTGTTCACCTGCATGGACGGACTTTGGGGGATCGAAACATGAATTAGCTAGTTAGCTCTTGTGTGTGCTTGTTTGCCGGCTTGGTCCAGACCCCTTGCAATGTGTATGGGTTTTGGCGCAGCTTCGTTTTACCCCTCCCTCCTCACCCCCCTCACCCCCGCCCCCTCCTGCCTCCCTGCGTCCCTCCCTCCCCCCACCCTCTCCGTCGCTCTCTCTCTCCCTCCCTTGCCCCCTTTCATCGTCATGATTGTGACTCACCCTCTGCCGCGATTTGCCGCTTTATGTCGCGGTGCGGTCGACTCTTCCCACCGGGTAAAAATGCAGGGGGTTCTATTAGACCTGTTGAAGTACCTCGCAATCGCGCGGCGCGCTCGGGGGGACATGCCCGGAGCAAAGGAGGCCTTGGCTAAGGTAGAGGCTCTAGCAGGAAGTGAGGGTCGCCAACATGTGGAAGAACTTGACCGACTCCTGGCTGACAACACAATCTCCGTAGATTGAGTTACCGAGGAACCGTTAACGTGAAGGCGTATAGCGCGGGGTCACAGTCACGCGAGGAGATTCCACCACCGCAAAAGCGGGGAGCGTTACAGAGGGCAAGCATTTTGTGTGTTGTTGTGTTGTGGATGGATCCGCACTCTTTTTTTGCGCGGGTGGAAAGCTTAGACGACCGGACCTTCCTTGGTCATTTATTTGAGCAGCCTAAGTTTTATCGGAAAGTTGCATGGTTACTGGTCGAAGCAGAGTGTTCGCGGGATCATATGAAGTGCGTGTTGGGCGTTAGCTGGACCATTTTTCCTTTTCTCGGCCGCTTCTTCAACAAACGGGGCTACGCGCTCGGCTTTCACTCCGGGATTTGCTCGTTACGCCAGTCGTTTATGTGCTGCCAGCAACAACAAACACGCGACGTTTAGGCGCCTTCCTCAGGAGGTGATGAACCAGTTGTAGAGAAAGGTGTTGTGCCCGTAGTTCTCCCAGTGTTGGTAAAAAAATTGTAAGGATTTGTTTTTACGGAAAATCCCTGGTCGACCGTTGTCGAGATCCAGAGTCGTGACGTCACTTTTCGTAAAAAATGAAATACTCACAGTTGATAGGCGGGCGGGTGGATGGAGTGGATAAATTCTGCGACATATTCGGGCGCCTCACGATATGTTCGTGTACACAACCTCTTCCAGCTAGACACAGGGTTTCCTCGTCATTCCCAGGCCCTGCTTCATCCTCTGCCCCCCAACAGCGAGGGTCAACGTGATGGCTCACCGGTCCTGTCGTACACGTCCAACACGGAATGGCTTACTTGCTCAAGCGGCTTCCTTGAAGTGTGAACGGGAAAAGGATAACAAGCTGAGCCCTTGACAAATGCTCCACCCGTCGTCTTCTGTTGATGGGCATTGCCGTACGAAGCCAGCCACGGCCGATATCTCTGCAGCCCATGCCAATGTTGCGGATGTGCCGGTCCCGACGTCTCTACAACCCATACCAATGGTGGTGTGGACATGCCGGGGTGACTTTGGACGCCATCAGTAGCTGTGCTGCCTTTTCATGATGCTGCTTCGCTAGCTTGGTCGCTGGTCACCGAATATGCCTTTGCGTCGGCCCAGCGATTCTGCTTGCGCACGTCTACGGGCGTCCGCCAGCGCCTTGGAGCAAGCAGCACAACACATCGCACGCCACCGGACACGGGGACCACAGCTGGCCGCCCCGTGCTGACCACACCACTCCCCCTAGACCCACGGGACGTTTTTTTCAGGAGATCTGCGTATGGAAGATTAATCTCCGTCCGTGGAAAAGGATGTGCCTGGAGCAACCTTCACCCTCGTCTTTTCGAGGCTGTGTACCAATGCAAGTATGGCATCAAGTATGGCACCTCCTAGCGAGTTTTTCGCCTTCTCTCGCGCCGTTACCGCAAGCCCCATGAAGGATCTTCATTCCACACCTTACTACGCCGCGACGGGAAGCCACTTGGAACGTCGGCGACGCTGACCACCCCCAGCATGCACTTACAAAGTAGGAGATCATGACTGCCTTACTTCTACACGAGCTGGACGAATTGACGTTTATGACAACGTTGGAGGACATTCTACGGGCTGGCTGTGGCCCGCTTTCGCTACGTACGGTGCATCAACAGCACACGTTTGGCGTGCAGTGATGGTACACGGACCTACGCCAAATACGAGTACGACATGTACATAGATCGGCACCAACTACGAACACGACATTCTTTCGTTTGGGGAACGGCCACCCTTTTTTTTTAGTGGTCCAACTCTGGCTAGGACTGACACTGCGCCGACCAAGTTATGATCCTCCCCCCTGCCGTCCTTTCATGCCAGGCGTCCGCCCGAGTGGGCTCGTCAACCCCCCCAACCACCTCCACCGCTACTCTTTCGCCACTCCCTTCACCACCGATAACTTCGGCGATTTTCGCAAACAACCGGAACTTCCGGCCCCAATTACTCTTGATTCCGTTCATTATTTACGTAGTCGCCGACCCGCACGCTACCTTGTTATGAGTAGGGGCTCCTTGGACGCTGGCACTCCTCCTGGCTCAACCCTCTTGCCGTCTGTCGTCTTACCCCCATCCATATCTAAGACCTCGAGTCAAGCTGCTTCTCGATCTTCGCCAAACCTGATTTACTACCGGACCCCCCATGAGGCACACCGGTCAGCGCTGAACGCCCCGGACCACCGCGCAATGTCACAAAGCAGCGACAGCTAAGGGGATACTTGACACATTGGACAGATCATGATCTAGATAATCTAGATCCTATATATGTCGTTCTGATATGTTGTGCAGGATCTGTGTAGTATAGATCCAACCCAGGAAATATCTAGATCCTATATGTCATTCTGATATGTTGTGCAGGATCTGTGTAGTCCAGATCCAACCCAGGAAATATCTACTGTAGATCCTATATCTATATGTCGTTCTGATATGTTGTGCAGGATCTGTGTAGTACAGATCCAACCCAGGAAATATCTAGATCCTATATCTGTCGTTCTGATATGTTGTGCAGGATATGTGTAGTACAGATCCAACCCAGGAAACATATGCTAGACCATTCAGATCATCCGGCTCTCACCCGGCAACTTGATCTATAGTCCATGCCGATCATGTTGACCAAGGATCTGATCTATCCGACGTGTGGATACGTTGCTGCATTCCATATGCTCATGATTGACGTGTTTCTGTTTGACACCATAGTGTAAGGTTTCTAGGGTGGGGAACGGAGTGTCCCCCGGCCAGGTTAGCCTATTGTGCAGTCCTTGTGGTTACTCACTTGTGTTCGTTGCTTAGAGGTAGTAGAAGACAGCAGCATATTCCATTTCCACGCTCCGACGAAAGATTGAGGACAGCATGGGTTCATCGGAACCCATCTGTCCCCTGTTATTTCTATCAAAGCTACTCGTCCCTAGTTCTATGGAAACCTTCCAATTAGAATATTCTCAGGTAATTACCGATATCTACAGGTGATTGCCGGCGTTCCAAGGTAATACCGTAGCACTAGCCCACTCTGATGAGTCGTACATGCAGAAATATGGGCAAATCTGGGGAAACCCGGTTCCACGAACTAAAATATGAGTCGAAGATGCGGCTCCTCAAAACCCACTCCCACACCTCTGAACGGCGAGGCTACGAAGCCGGGGAAAACGTCAAGAAAATAGGAAAAGGGAGGGGATCCTGGTCGTCAGGACCCGGAAAACGCCGAACGTCGAAAACCCAGCACCACCCGGCCAACAAGGCGACGGGGGGGGAAGACAAAAACGTATCGAGGAGAAAGACAGGAAACCCACACTACCACCACATCCCCAGCGAGGGGGGAAGGGGGGGGCGAAAACAGTATCGCAGGAAAGGTAGAACACGAAAATTATATACCAGGTAGTCCTGTGCCGCAGTATGATCACCTAGAACACCTAGACTTCCCCCGACACGTAGCGGGGTCGGCAGGATGACACAAGAAAGTAAAAGATAAAACAAAACCATTGTCCCGTGCCGCCATACGAACGTGCCATACTACCGAGGTCGCCTCCCGGCTCTGAGCGGGAAGGGGAGTAGGCAGGGCGATTTTCCAAACAAGCAAATAACAGAACCAAACCCCTGCCCCGACCCAAGATCGGAAAACAACGAAGCATCACCTATAAAAAAAAACTTCCGACCCACAAAACCCAGAAAACGGGAACCTATCGAGCGCAGCGGCGACGTGAAAACCAGCTAATCACGGCCGCACCTCGAGATTCATCTACGGTACGCTGGATCCCCGTGTAAACGCGCTAGCTAGGTGTACTTGCAGATACCAAGAGCCTCATACAGCTCCTGTTGAAGTCGTGTAGCGCGCCGGACAAACAGAAAGCTTGATCGGCCCATACCCCATCCGTAGACGTACGCGCGCTGATCTTCCCAAGCCACCACAAACCATCGTCGCCCTTGTACCAAAAACGAGCTCCGTTGGGTAGGACCGTGGGGCGATAGTGGCGAAGTCAGTCTGCGCGTGTGACGCAGCCGTAGCCGGGCGCCAGAAAACGCTCGCTGTTATTCCGAGAAAGTTCCCGTTGTGCCGCACCAATGCGCATCCGACGGTACAGGCGGTTGGTTTGGCGGTGCTGGTTCGGAGTTCCGGTTCAGTGGCGCAAAATATGGTGACGAGAGAGCTGGAGGTCTATTTCTCTCTCCCAGGACGGTTTAGAGAGGCCCGTCCAATGCGTCTCGTACATCACCGCGAGGACCCCACCTCGACGACGAACCGACTGGTGGCCGGTGATCTTCTCCACTTCGAGTCGTTGAAGGGGAGTCGAAACGTCATCTTGGGTGACTTGGTACAGGGGAAACTTCTTGGAGAATTTGTTAAGCACATATTGCGTCAACCCTGATGGTAAATACTTCGGCATATGGCCGTTGTCGTGAGGGTTCGCACACAGACCTTGCAGCGCTATACCGAGACGCACCGGTGGGCATCCGAGCCGGGCATGTCGGAAGGCAGATCTAAGCACAGGAGTTTTGCCCCTAAGGGGGAACCGTCCGGGGTGTCGGTGGCGGGGCATGGGCCAACTGTAAGGATTTTGTAGGGGCCCGTCCAGTTAAGTGCGAATTTAGCCTTGAGGACCTTGGCGTCCGTGTCAGCCTTCGCGCCTTGGCGAATGATAGAAGCCGAATTATATTCCCACGCCCAACCGCCTACGACGAATTAGGGAACCGGGCGCAGTGCGTCGGAAAGGGCAGAATTTCGGCGTCCCACACGTGAAACGGTGAGGGCATGGTGCTCGCGGACAATCTCGTTCGCTCATCGCTGGAAGTCGGACGCCAGGTCGCAATAGGCAAGGTGGTCGCGCGCCAAACTCTGGTGTCCTGCTACCCAAGCGCGTTCGACAAACGTGAGGGGGGGGGGTGAAAGTCGATCCAGGTAGACCTCGTGTGGGGCCAAACCTGTGGCGCCGCCAACGGAATTGTTATAAGCAAATTCAACGTTAAGGAGCATTAAGTCCCAGTTATCTTGGCGCTCATTTGCGACCTGGCCAGCATCTGGACCATCGTGTGGTAAACACGCTCCACCTCACCGTTTCCTCCGGGATGGTATAAGCTGGTGGTGAGCTTGCAGACTCCCAGTCTCTTATAGACAGCGTGCGACAGCTTCGAGCAAAACTGGAGGCCATTGTCCGAAAGCAAGCTGCGCGGGCACCGCCAGCGGGGAATATACTTGTGCATGAGAATGTTAGCCGTGCCCTCAGCGGTGAGTTCGGTGGCGGTCACGGCAAACGTGTCGGCCCTGCGGCTAAAACGGTCCGTGAAGAGCAAGATGTAGGCGGTGCCGTGAGGAGGTCCCGGGAGAGGGCCGAAGTAAGCAACGCTGACTGCGATGCCGGGCTACTTTGGCAGGGATAATGAGATTACCGGCCAGCGGACCGCCAGCCGTGAGGTTTCCGTGCTTGGCACTTCAGGCAGTTGTGAAGCCACCACCGAGTGCAAATGTTCATACCAATCCATCAGTAAAAACGCTCGAGCATTTGCAAGGTACGTGTGGTACCGGGATGGCAGGAAGCCGTCGAGTGGCAAGCCAGCATAACCCCCGGGCACATGAGTGATAAATAGATGCGAATAGGCTCGGCGTTCAATAGACAAACTGCCCGCCCCACTGAGCGCGATGCGTCTGGTGAGGGAGGGGAAGTCGGTTTTCGAACGAGTAGGACGATGACCTCGTCAGTGGTGTATAGCTGTCTCTTGCCAGCGAGATCCTGGATCTCCGAAAACGAGGGACGCTGGTGCGAAGGAATGTCCGACAAAAAGTGGGGTGGCAGGGCCGGTGGCCGGCCGAGAACGATGTAACGTTTTGTGGCTTGGCACATGGGCTCAGCCTGTTGCTCTCGCTCCCAATCGGTGTGCGAGTATCGTGCGGCGGAATCGCCAAACTGCAACTTGGCAGCGGCGCCAAGGGCATCTAAATCGATCGTTGAGACGGACGGGGTGTCTGGTGGGGGTGAGAGTCCCAAAACAAGAGTTCCCACAGGCTCAACGTGGTCGCGGCCGGACGGAATGGGTACCGTCGGGACAGGCGAGGCAGTAGGAGCTGGGGCCGCAACGGCGGCCGGAGCCGGTCGCGGCCGTGGGACTCTCGGCGGGGTGATGGCATGCCCCGTAGATGGTCGAGGGGCCCCGCCGGGCCCGAAGCCATATTCAACAGCAGATGGCGCAGTCCCGGTGGCTGCGGCTGTTCGCCGGCGCGTCCGAGTGAAGATACGGCCCGAAGGCGGCGGGGCAGTCGGAGGCGCTGGAGTGCCGGGTGTTGAAAGGGCAGATGTGGCCGGACCAGTGATCGCGGTGGCATCTCTGCCCTGCGTGGAGCTCGTAGGAGAAGGAGCCTGCTGGACGACAATTGTCGCGGCAGCGGGAGCTTCTGCAGAATTCATGCCGCCCTCAGAGGATACCCCGAAAACAGAAGCGAAACCGGTATCGGCGGTGGGCAAAATTTCCCTTCGACCAGTACGGCGATCGTCGGCGGTGACGGAGGAAGAAACACGAGCGACGAATCTCCCAGAAGAAGCAGAAAGGTCGTCAATCCTCATACGTGGCCCGTGGGCGCGAAAATCGCAGAAATTGGGAGGGGAGAGAGGGAGCCCACTCACAACAGCTCTATTGGGGCAGGGAACCAGCCCACGCAAGCCGACACCAAGGAGCAGCGACGAACGGGTGCGAAGACCGTAGGTTCGGATTTGGTATATACCACCATCCTCTGCGGGGTTTAGACTGGTGGACCCACTGCGGTCGTTTTCCGTGGCAGGCTCCGGCAAGCGAGACAGGAAATCGGCGTTTCCGTTCGCGCTGCGGTTCCGATACTCGAGTGTGTAATCGAACGCGGTGAGAAACTCGAGCCACCGTTGGACGCGCGCGTTGTGGTCCCCTAATCTGCCGATACTCTCCAGTGTCTTGTGGTCCAAGAAGCGTCGTCGAGCGCATTAGTGCCCTCGACGAGGAAGGTATGCCCTCGACGAGGAAGGGGTCATGTTGCGATAGCGCGAGGTCAGGGCTGACACCAGAGGCGATGGCTAACCTTCGGGGCTGCGATCAACCGGCGCGTCAGAAAAATAGGTCGAGGTCGAAACTCCGAAGGAGGACCTGGCAAGCGCGGGCTGTAGCCAAAGGGCGAGGCGGCGGCGCTGGGGAAATCTCACGAATTCCGTCAGTCCAGGTAGGAGCGCAGAGTTGATGAGAGGAGGCGGGGTGTGCTGACCCGGCCTCACTTATGCTAACGGTGTCGCGGACGACAGAAAGCATATTACCGGGAAAAAATGTCGGCGGGGGTCGCTGACCTCTGGATCGTTTACCCGGAGACAGATGTCCCATACGGTTTCTAGACGGTTAAAATTAGTGCCAGTGCTCAAAGGTGATGTTTTATGACCGCTTTCTCTGTGAACTTGTCAAAAGTGCCAGCAAAAACGGCTTTTGTCCGTTCACGGTCCAGAACAACGGAGTCAAAATTGCTCACGCCTCGACCGATGCGTTTGTGCGCGCGTGGGTCTGGCGAGGCCATAATGAGATCAACTGCGTGGTGGTCCTGGAAAAGGCTAGTCTTTTTCGCCATAATGTACTGCTCCGCGCAAGACTATGACACATCGTCAACGAAGAACGATGACGGGGACCACTGCAAAACTCGGAAGGGGGGCGCCAGAGAAACACCACCTTCTCCGTTGAATACTCGAGGGTAGGGTCAAAGACCGACGGTGCCGAGCCGTCGGCGGCCGCAGTGGCGGCTTTGGGGGCCTGCAGTGTAATTCTCTGAGAACGCTGGGCCTCTGGTGCACGAGACGAGTCCGGTCCCACGGAGTCCTGGCCTGGTGACACCATCACCTGTGGCGAAAAATGGCCAGAAGGTGCTCTTAGTGCGCCCGTTGGTCGTAGACCAAGGGGGGTGGAGGGCTTTGAGCCGCTTCTGCTTGACGAGAAATACGATTCTTCCGCAAATTGGCGGGTATGCACTCCGGTTGATTTGACCGGAGGCCGTGGAGTTACCACGGGTTCGTCGAGCGATGTCAGGCTTCTCCTGCTCCACTGTCGCCGAAGGAGCACTAAGCACGTGGGATAGCGTGCTTGAAGACGAACGAGGGCCTGCAGACCCAATAGACGACTTCTAAAACGGGTCTTGGGTGAATGGCAAAAAGGTGTCCACTGGAGAGGGCTTCTTCCCTGTAGACCTCCTGGAGATTGTGGACGAGGTAGCAATCTCGTCGACTCCTCCTTGACAGGAAAACGGGTAGAGTCCACCGCTATTACGAGGAAATGCCGAGTCGAGCCTCAATATAGATCTCGGGGTTTCGGTGTCCGCCTTCCCGCACCTCAAATCAGCCGCCACCGCATGGCCGGATCGAGGAGGGACGGGACACCCTCGCTGAATATCATAGAGCGACGCGCTGGGGCAGTAGTTTTAATGTTGCGCAGCACATGGCTGAGGGGAGCGGCGCTTGATGCGCAGGCTCCTTTGCCTTGAATAGAGGCTGAGGGGGACAACGCTCGACGCGCACAGGTTCCCGTCACCAGAATAGGGCCGTGGCTGAGGGGAACAGCACTCGAAGCGCGAGTTCCCGTCGCCGGAATAGGGCCGTGGCTGAGGGGAACAGCGCTCGAAACGCGGGTTCCCGTCGCCGCACTAAGGCCGCGGAAAATATCCGCAGACGGCAGATGAGCTCGTGGGCGCGTCGCCGAAATAAATGTGAATACGTCGCCGAGTCAGAGGACAGATGGGTTCCGATGAACCCATGCTGTCCTTCTCAGTCTTCTTCCGGCACGTGATCTGAATAAAGCTACTCTTATTCTGTCTTTAAGCAACGAACACACGTGAGTAACCTCACGAACCTACGAATAGGCTGACCTGCAAGGCGGTAGACTGTCCCCTACCCAAGCATAACAAATGGCGTCGTCGACAGACCATGGGTTTTGGGGTCGTGGGTTCGAATCTCACCTTCCACCAACGATAAACTTTTACGACTTTCCTCATGTCGAACTTGAAAAATATTCTCCCCGGTATCCCCAGGAAATGAAACCGCGTGGATATTGATACGTCCGCCTGTATATCCGGCCGACCTGCTATCCCGCCGGTCCAGGGGGCGGGGGTATAAGGCTTAGTCTGGGTAGGCAATTGGTTAACTTTTTACTAGCGGTCAAACGGACTAATGTGAGGGTATAAGACGGTATAGTCCTAGGGACCGACTACGGCTATGCAGAGGTGCCTTTGGCTCTGCACTGGTCACTCCCACGAGGGATGCTTTGGATGTTGTATCTCTTGTATTAGTTCCTTGCTTCCCGTTTGATGCCTTCTGACTAGAAGGGGGCGGGGAATCTCATTCAGGCGGGCGATAACGCCTGCCTGGAATGAGGGAACACCTGCTATAAATCATAACGCCGCAACGGGGGAGAGGGGATACCATAACACTAGCCCACCCTGAAGGGGCGTATATGCAGATTCATAGAAAGATCAGGTGGAACTAAATCCATCCCGATAATTCGGAGAATGGATCGAAGATGCGGCGCTTCACAACCCACTCCCACACCTCCAACTTGCAAGGCAGAAGCCAATTGGACGGGTGCAAAGCGAAGCAGGCACCAAACGTCCGACATACCAGTACGTGAAAGCCAATGGAACGCGTATAATGCGAAGCAGACTCAAAAGTCCGAATATACAGGTACGTGAAAGTAGAACGCGTACAAGGCGGATCAGACACCAAAAGTCCGAACAAATGGGTACGTAAAAGCCAAAAGAGCAAGCTAGAATCACCGGAAAGCTGAAGATGAAGAACTGTACTTGGGGAAGCGGTGTCGCTCGTATAACTAGCAACAATCAGCGCAAGAAAAATGACCCACACGCCGCAAAACTACGAATGCACGCTGCTAATGATGTTGTTCATCCTCTACTCGGCCAGAGCAACAGCAACACAGCAAGCAGTCGCGATCAAATGATCATCGACGCCCGATAGCTCCCAAGCAGGATATATGACCTCTTCGCGACTCTCTCCTCCCATGATGATAGTGGATCGCTGAAGGGCGGTCAAGTCTGGGCACGTACGCGACTTCTGCGGGCAGTGTGGTGTCTGCCTCTGAGCCTCGTGTACTGCTGCTGCGCTGCTGCTTTCTGCTTTTTGCTATATGGTAAAAACGTGGACTAAAATGTTACGTATCGCGGATCAACCTGTAATTGACCCTTCTAAACCCCAATTCCACCACCACACTCTCCCACTTAAACCCGACATATGTGTCTGACTATGTCAGGAACGCCGATGAGATTCTGATTATCCAAGTTTTCCAGAAATCGTTTCTCGGTATTGGAGTCAGTATGTAATCCCATTGCTCTCATCGTTTTGTCTTAGTTTTAGTGGGAGATTTTACAGATTCTTGGACATGGGAATTCCTTTTTTTGTGGAATGACGGCGAGGATCGAACCAGCGACCTCGCCTGCTGAAAGCACCATGTGCTGCCGTCGACGCCAATATGGTAGAAACGTGGACTAAAATGTCACGTAACGCGGATCAACGTGAAATTGACCCAACGAAACCCCAATTCCACCACACACAGCTAATGTGTGGGTTTCCACATACAATAGTTGCCGTATTCTGCCATCGCACAAAGTTTTCAACCTCAGTTCGTTCAAGGCTGCCTTGAACAATCTGAGGCTCAGATTGCTCAAGGCTGCAGATACAAACTGATGTCGAAAGAAATTTGTGGCCAAAACCCGCCTGTTTGGTCCGCATAAGAAATAGTTTCTTTGCCTTTTGTCAAATTGGCTCATTTTTCAACCTAAATAATTCTTGCATAAAAAACGGCCTTAGAGAAAATTCCATTCTGATCAAGGTTTTAGCTTTGTTTTCCGCAACTCTGTAAGTTCTTGGTTCTAACGAAAAAAACTTGGCGCCACCGAAAAAATAAAATTCTTAGAATGTTGTGCACTTTCATAACAACTGAAAAAAAATATTATTTTTAACTTGGTTTAGTACAGAACGCATTATTACGGAAATTATCGACGATTTGCCCTATATTTCCTTCAGCATATATCCCGTTTTCCCTATATTTCTTTCCGCCAAACTCCAGATATTTCACACATTCTACTTTTTTTTCCTCATTTATCTGAAATTATTCAAAATAAACCTGCTGCGCATAAAACTAACTTTCCGGTAAATTAAAAAAAACACGGAAGACTGAGGTCATCATCCACGGTCGATATTCCAATTTTGTATTTTTTCCGAAAAGTGACGTCACGATTCCGGATGACGACAAATGTCGACCAAGGATTTTCCACAAATAAAAAAATCATAGTAATAAAAAATTGATCAATCAGAAAACTGCGGGCACGAAATGTCTTTCTTCCGAAAACAAAAAAATAGAAACACATTACCCACCAGTATAAAAAAACGTACCGGAAAAAAACTTAGCGCCACCGAAAAAAGAAGATTCTTAGAATGTTCTGTACTTTCATAACGACCGAAAAAAATGTTATTTTTAACTTGATTTTAGTATAGAACGCATTATTACAGAGTTTATCGACGATTTGCCCTATATTTCCTTCAGCCTATATCTCGTTTTTCCGTATATTTCTTTCTCCGATCCGCCAAACTCCAGATATTTCACACATTCTACTTTTTTTTTCCCCATTTATCTGAAATTATGCAAAATAAACGTGCTGCGCATAAAACTAACTTAAAGGTAAATTTTCAAAAAAACGGAAGACTGAGGTCATCATCCACGGTCAATATTCCAAATTTTTATTTTTTTCCGAAAAGTGACGTCACGATTCCGGGTGACGACAAATGTCGACCAAGGAATTTCCTCCAGTAAAAAAGCCAAACCAAAAAAATGGACCAATCAGAAAACTGCGGGCACGAAATGCCTTTCTTTTTTTAGTCAGACGAAATACCGTTCTGCTACTGAAGATCCATATATAGATCACAAGATTCTGCTACTCGATCCATTGCGAAGGCGCGAAGCATTTCGAGCCGGGGCAACTCACCGCGAAGGCGCGAAGCACTTCGAGCAAGCAGGGCAACCGAATACCGTTCTGCTACTGAAAATCCAGACATATGACACAAAACAATCTGCCACCCGACCCACGACAAAGGCGCGAAGCACATCGAGCCAGGGCAACCCACGGCGATAGCGCGAAGCACTTCAAACCAGGGCAACGAAAGGGAGAAATATTGTTGAATGAGTACTTACGCGACGCAGCCCACTCAAGTAGTGAGGACAGGAAGTGATGAACTCAAGCGGAAAAACGGCAAAATATTCGGTCGCGCGATGAAGGGGACGGAACTGTGGCAAGCGAAATTTCGGCCTATACTGAGCGCGCAAAAGGTGATACAAAAACGTAGAAAATAGCAGCCATCGTTGCGGTCTGCGCAAAAGCGCGCGGAAAGGCGGGATGCAACGACAACGACCGGTTCAGCCGACGCTGAATCGGCAGACGGTCGTTGAGGACGATGTCTATAACCTTGGGCCGATATAGACATTTCAATAAGGCGGAGGAGGAACGCAATAACGATGCCGCGGTGAGACCCAAACAACGGGCAAACCGTACGGCAGTATGCGTATCTAATCATAGCGCTTACCCGACCTAAACTATGGCGGAGAAGGGCAGATGCAAGAAGAAGAAGAAACAAAGATAGTATGAGCGTTCGCGCCGATCCTGGAAGGGTCGAAGGGGCCCGTACTAAGGGAACACGAAGGCGTTACGAACAGTTCCGTCATTCTCATCAAGGGGAAGAGGAGCAGGCGGAAGAGTTCGTAGCTAAGGGACGCAGGGGACCGGTGACCAAGAGGCAACAGGGGTGAGCGTATTCGCGTACCCAACATTTACGAACGTTCCAGCCGTCATCCATGAAAGAAGGAGACGCCTAGAGAAATCATTAAACAACAAGCGAGACACCGGAGGAAAACAACAAAAATCACTACAAGACTCGTTGACTACCTATGGTAAGAACGCTAAATCCTAACCCAACTACGATAACGAGTCTAAAGCATCAGGGCCGACGATGTCGGCTCCGCGCGATTCATCTACGTTACGCCCAGTACCACACAATTAACACAAAACCCAAACCCAGTTACGAGGACGAGTTTAAAGCGTCAGAGCCGACTATTTCGGCTCCGCGGGACTCGTCTACATTGCGCAAAATACCGCGCCGCGCATGAGGGACCTTCCTGGCTGAACTTGCAGGCACCACGAACCGCGATCCGCGCCAAACGCCGTAGTGTACCTGGCAGAAGACAGCATGAGAGTGACAGGCCTGGGGTAGTCCAAGAAACGAACCACGTACTTGCCCGGAGATGGAGTGTGCGCGGAAAGTTCCGAGCCACAAAAGACGATCGTTGGCCTTGCATCAGGATGAAGCTCCGACGGGGAAGATGGCGTCGGCCGAAGCGGCGAGACCGATTTTGACGAGTGACGTGGTAGGGAGGGGGTTTGGTGGTGAAGTTGTTGAGGACATAGGATGTGAGTCCCGTTGGAAGGTATCAGGGGAGCTCGTTGGTGTCGTGTGGATTGGCGCAGGGTTTGCAGCGGGCTACCGAAACACGACAGCAGACATCCGGGCCCGGCATGTCGTAGGGGAGGCCCGAGTAGAGAAGCTTGGCGGCCAAGGGGCAACCATCCGGCGTTGAGTCGGAGGGCGCGGGGCCAACGACTAAGGTCTTGAATGAACCAGTCCAGTTGAGCGCCAGCTTCACCTGGAGTACCCTGGCGTCGATGCCAGATTTCGCGAATGGTTGCTGTGGAGTTGTAGGTTCACGCCCAACCACCGACGGTGTAGATAGGTATTGGTTTGAGTGCGCCAGAGAGCGCTGAATTACACGGCTCTACACGCGGGAGACGGTGAGGGCGTGTTGTTCGCGCACCAGGTCATATGCACGCCGTTGGCGATCAGCTGCGAGAGTGCAAAATTCGAGGTGGTCGCGCTAGAGGCTTCGGTGGCCGCGAGCGTAGGGACACTCAAAGATGGCCAGGGGGAGGCGGAGGAAGCGGTCCATATGCACCTCGATGGGGGCCAACCCGGTGGCGGCGCTGACAAAGGTTTGGTAAGCGAATGCCGCGTGCGGCAAGTGTACGTCCCTGTCGTTCTGTCGTTCGTTGACGACCATTACGAGCATTTGGGCAATGGTGTGAGGCACTCGCTCGACGCCACCGTGGCCATTGCGGTGCGAGCAATAATAGCGACCGACCGGCGCGACCGACCGAGCGACGGCGCGAGCGACGAAGGGAACTCCAGCAATGAAGACAGGAGATCGGCGATGTCTCTCACGGTGCTTGCATTCAGGGGTCCTCCCCTGTACTAAGAATAGAGCTATCATACGCAGCCATGGTAGCTGTTATTCGTATTACTACTGTTGCGCGCTGCTGCGCTGTACGTAAGACATGCAGAAACTCCCCGCCACTGCCATTCCTTGTCCTTTGGGAAACATCGCAAGGTCCGCCCAGGAATCGGAAACGCCTCCAGATCGAGCCTGCTTCGAGCCTGGTAGTCAGGCCCGGTTTCGAGAGCCCCGATGGCGTACGCTTCCATGGGTTGACATGTATGTTCCAAGATCTGCCGTCAGCAGTCAACAGTCAGTAGACATTAGACCGAGTAGAAACGTAGTCTGATATCCTTACGGTAGTCATCCTGTTCTCCACAGTAGTATGCAGTTCTAGGTTCTACCGGCGCCGCCATTCTGCCCTGTGATCCCGTGTGAGGTGCAACAGCGCCCGATGTGACGAGCGCCCGATGTGGCCTCCCGCGTTGAGTTTTCCACGCCAAAGATGGCTGCCGCGCTCGCTTCCCCGCCGAAGCAGAGAGTGGCAGGATGTTCGAGGGCTGCCCGAGTAGGTCTTGCACTTGCGTAAGTTAATTGCTCTCCTAGAGGCAGCCCCTACCCGCGAACTTCCGTTCGTCGTGGAAGAAGAGTGCACACGAGACCGGTTGCATTCCAAATTCAAATTTCAAATTTCCAGAGGAGGGTTTCCTAGATCTTTCAGAGGCATGTAGCCGAAGAAAACCAGAAATCTTGGGGCAGCGACTCGCTCGTGGCCGTCACACACGCTCCGACTTTGCACCCAACCCGCAAGCACTATGGACGGAAAGGGAGGAGAGAAGCGAAAGGCAGACGAGATGGCGTCGGACTCTGTGGAGGTTCCCTTGGGAGAACTGAGAGAAGTCGCTGAGAAAGCAGGTGAAGCAACAGAGACAGCGAGCAAATATTTTGCGGATGTTTCGCAGCCCCTAATTCATCATGTGTGTTGCGATTTGCGACTGGCCGTAGGTGCAGCACCGTCGGCCTACTAAGCCGAGCCAGGTTGCAGGGCAGCCCTTGCTGCAAAGGTATTGTCGTTCTTACGCGAGCGAAGTGATATATACAGTGTTATCACAGCAGTGGGGGGCGGTGACCAGTGCCCAAGCAATGGAATTGTATGTGGAGCAGTGTAGAGGTAGCAGTCGAATGTTCCATGTTTCTTATTAGAGTGGTACCGACGAGTACGTACGTAGCGCATCATGAGATCATGTGTAAATCATGTGTCGACCAAACGTGAATGAATGCTCACATGTGCTCACAAGGTATCATAGGATCGACAAGTTTGTTGCTGGTTGGTCATCCTTTCTGTTTTTCCCTCCCGCGCCACATCTCTAGAAAGCCTGCCCTCTCGGGCGCTGCTGGGTGTCTACTCGCAAACTACTCGTACTCGTACAAACGGTACGATACTGAAATCAAGTGGAAGATGGAATAATAAACGAGCTCGTAATTTTTGTAAAAAATAAAAAATAAAAAATAAATTGTCGTACAGCTGTGTGATGAATGAGATCAAGGATTTCGTCGAAACTCATCTTTGCAAGCTGTGTACAAGTATGATGCTCCGACCGTGCGTGTGGAATGTGTGTCCTCATGAAGGATTATAGGTCGGCGACTCCCCTTAGTGCTAGTTATTAGACCGTTGCTAATGGCAAGCCGATAGTTCAACAAAAAAGTTTCAAAACTTTTTTGTGAGTATTTTGCTGAAGAGATTGCCGTACCGTACCGTCGCTGTGGGGAAAAAATGATTAAAAAAAAAAATTGCTGGTTCTTTTGTCAAGCGGCCCAATTTGTCATTTTTCAAGCCTCGTTCAGCGTTGTCCATCAACCACGATTAACCTTCGATCTCGAGATAGAGACAACCCACGACCAGCCCTCTTCGTTCCGGACAAGGTCACATGAGTCTAGGTGACA
>JAYJMJ010000405.1:3288022-3301873 GCA_036873875.1 Laminaria ephemera
ATGCCGTCGTGGAACTGGCGGATAACTGCAAGCATCTTCGGTGGTACACCGAAGCGTGCGAGCACTTCCCACAGTAGTAGCTCTCGGTCGACAGAGTCATACGCTTTCTGCAGGTCGATGAAGCACATGTACCAGGGGATTTTTCTCTCTCGTCCGAGTTCTTGCAGTCGACGCACGACGAACAGCATATCCACTGTTGATCGCGACGGACGGAAGCCGCACTGTTCGTCAGGGAGGATTCCCCCTTCTTCGCAGTAGTTGCTAAGACGGGACGCGACGATTTTCAACAAAACCTTGCCTGCGTGGGCAACAAGTGAAATCCCTCTATAATTGTTGCAATCAAAACGATCCTTCTTTTTGTGAAAAACCTTAATGGTCGCATCTTTCCATTGCCGGGGGACATCACCCGTTTTCCAAACATTGACAAGGATGCTGTGAAAGCAACGGGTGAATTCGGGGTGGTCGAGTTTTAGCTATTCGGCCGGCGGAGAGTCTGGCCCTGCCGCCTTCCAATTCGGCATACTCCGGATTACCCCCGTCATCTCGACGATAGTGGGTTCATCTCCAAGCGATAGTGCGAACGGCGGTCGTTTGGGGAATAGCTCGATGAAATATATATATACATATATCCACGGGGTGCGTACATATATCATGCACCTGCGTATACGTTCGTAGTCTATACGACTACTGCTGTACCAGGTATGATAAGAAGTACCTGGTACCTGGTATGATATAATACGTAGTTTGTTAATTTGTGTTTTTTTCGCCACTTCCCCACCCCCCCTGAGGACACGTCTTCGTCTCATACGCAGTGTGCGTCAACCATAGTGTCGAACGAATAGTAAGGTCTACTTGCCCCTCCTGCTGGCGAGTCTCCGTATTCTCTTATGATACGTATATACGAGTATCCGTCCTTTAATCTTTGACATAGTTTCGTAGTTTCCTCCATTGCATGTGTCAATTATCTACTTTACTTGGATGCCCCATGGGCTACACCATGGGACCACCCATGGTTAACCATGAGGCGACCCACGGATACCCGCCATGAAACAACCCATGCGGTAGTCCATAGATTGCTCCATGAAGTACTCCACGGTTTACCATGGGTTGCCTCATGTGCACACCGACGGAAAGCCCCATGGTAGACAATTAGGCGCTCCATGGCATGGTCCATGGCATACCTCACGGGGCAAGCCGTCCCCGCAGGGTAAACGATGCCATGAGAAACCCCATGGGAGGCACCATGGGACGCCATGGGGTAGAGCATGGGTAAGCCCGTGCACTGCTCCGCGGTTTACCATGGGTTGCCCCATGTGCACACCCACGAAAAGCCCCATGGGCCACCCCATGGTTCACCATGAGGCACCCCATGGTACACCAACGGGCGCACCATGACATAGTCCACGGCATACCCCACGGGGCAAGCCGTGGGCCGCACGAGGCCATGAGAAACCCCATGGGATGCGCCATGGGGTTATCCACGGGATGCCATGGGGTAGTGCATGGGTAACCCCGTGGACTCCTCCACAGTTTACCATGGGTTGCCCCATGTGCACGCTCACGGAAAGCCCCATGACCCACCCCATGGCATGGTCCATGGCATACCCTACGAGGCAAGCCGTGGGGCGCACGATGTCATGAGAAAACCCATGGAATACGCCATGGGGTTAACCGTGGGATGCTCCATGGGAGCATTCGTACCGCGTGATATCTCCTGGCATACTTCATGAATTAAGCCTACCCCTTCTGACAAATTTCCTTGCTGGCTTTCTCGACAACGTGGAGAGTGCAAACGCCGAGCGATGCGTCCATGGAAAGTTCTCCACGATATATTTCCAGCTCTTCCTAAGGCCACCATTTTCGTTTTGTGTACGTATCATACGTCCTTTATTTTGGAGGAAATCGGCCCGGAAATTCGTCCCAAGGTGTGTGTTGTCTTGCGTGTTTCAAAGTAATATAGACTAAACTATAAACTCGTTTGGGCTGGTCGGTGTTGCTTGCCCGGTTACTTGCGCGATGGCTAATTGTATTTTCTTTAGTTTTCTTTAGTTTTTTTTACGTTATACCCAGTTAAAGCTCGTAGGAACGCCTGCCTGTGTTCCCCGTTTTCAACTTGGACACCCCCGGGATTCCAAATCAACCACATCCCACAGGGGAACCTTGTATATTGATACGTCCGCGTAGAATGTGGAAGGCATTGAAAACGCCGTTAAAACCCTTGTGCAGGTACAAAAGTAAATCCCACACTAAATCCAAGTAGTTTTCCCCCAAGAACGTGCGTGCAGTTGTGAAGGTATTATCCTTTTTGGGACACATGCACACCCACCAAAAAGCGACGAGCGCCGCGATCTACTCAAGCGTCTAGGAAAAGCTGGAGGCAATCCGAGTATATGTCGTCATGCCCCACGCTTGTCTTAACAGCTCGCTACGTTGCAGTTGGAACGCATCTCGTGCACCAGCAGTGGTATTGCTTTGCTTCATGTGGCCGATGCTGCGATGGGCAGTTTTTTTCGTCGGTTTTTTTTCCTCTGGAGTACCAAAGGTATTGATTGACCTGCTCGCCCGTGTTCGGTTGCCCTCGCTCCAGTGACGAACCTAGGATACAGCGAGGAGGAGACCAAGTGCCTGTGCGATATCCTCATGTACTCGCAGCTCAGGTAAACGTTTTTTTGTTTGTTGCTCTGAAACCTTGAGCTGTGTACTTGCAAGTATAGATATTTTGACGATGGCTGCCTGCCGCGGAGTGGTTTGGCTTCGGTGCGGGATTTTGTGTGTTTGTGTGTGTTTGTGTGTTTGTGTTTTTGTGTTCTTCACATTAAATTGTGCTTGCCACCCACCATTAAATTGTGCTTGCCACCCACCGGCATCCAGCACGCCCAGTCCCAGTGCCAATTATTCGTCCTAGAAAAGTGAGACAAGCTCTGTGGTCAAAAACTTCGAGACAGATATGTTTATGTCGGTAGGAGCGGCGCGTGTTCCTTCGATAAAAGTACTTGCTGTATATACAAACCGCCCGAACCCTTACCGTTGTCCACGGGTACGAGTAGATATCGTATACCCTGGTAACACGCAAGATAACACACCCCCTGCGATGAATTTCCCAGCCGATTTTCTCCAAAACCAGGGGGGCACACACAACGAAAATGGCGGCTTCAGGAAGATCTCGTGGAGACCTTTCCATAGACGCGTCGCTCGGCGTTTGCACTCTCTCCGTTGTGGAGAAAATTAGCTTTCAAATTCGTCCGACGGGGTGTGTTATCTTGATTACAGTATACGGTAGTTTTTTTCGCTCTTGGCCAAGGTGGCGTCGCATCTGTGACGACTACAGGACGACGCGTGCCATGTACACAATAAGGGTACACGTTTTGGCTATTAATATATTATTTCTGACTGACGGGTTGAGGTTACTCAACTGAGGAATTAGCCGATATCCCTGGATTACCAATTGTGTTTAACTTTGTACCTGGCTAGGTATTCGTTGTCATTGTTCATCGGGGTTGCACTTTCCTATTTTTTCGAGGGCATTATTGGGTGAAGCAGATAGGGCCACTTAAGTGTGGGGCCTTACGAAATTTGGGTTGCACCCCGTGCACCCCTACCGCAGTATGCGTTACAGGCTGGTTACAGGAGTGCCCGCATGTTCTCGACCTTTTTCTCAGGGGGGGCAACCAGGGGCTGATCAAGATCATCACCCACGGCCTGGACAAGGCGGCCGACTGCGTGGCCCCGACAACGGTGCACGAGAGCAAGCTGTCCGCCCGCCTGGACGGAGGCAAGACCTCCGGCATGCTCGTCGTCTCCAAGGCCGTGGACATGGCCATCGCCAAGGTATACCACTACGACCAAAAAGTCTATGAGAGTCACCAGCAGGGATTCTGCCTACTGTATCCCCAAGCGCCATCGTGCATGGCATGCGGTCGGTCGGGTCACCTGCCTATTAGTAGTGTTTCGTTCTTTTTTTCGGCGTTTTTCGTCTTCTGTCTTTGGGTCACCTGCCTCGAGTTTCCTTCGTTTCTTTGTTGTTGGGTCACCTTCGACGAATTTTCTTGGTTTCGTTGTTTTTCTTGTTCTTTTTTTTCTACCCCTATCTCGCTGATCGACGCTTTTTTCCTTCCCATAGGCAAAGGAGCACGGTTTCGGCATGGTGGGCACCTCCAACACGTTTACCAGCACGGGATCCATCGGGTACTACGCTAGGGCCATCGCAGACGCTGGCCTCATCGCCTTCTGCTTCGCCCAGTCCCCCGAGGTACTACGCGCCGGCCAAGGCAACGATAGGGAGGATGTCGCTATTTTCTCTACCGAGCTTACAGGCCACGCACGCGCGTGGCTCACAGTCCTGCCTCGCTCAAAAGCGGACTTAAAAGACATTTTGTTGGCGCAGCGTCACTAAAACAATCCTGTGGCGGCGATGCATATCTCGAACAAAAAGCACGTAGATAGGTAGCCAGCCACCCGCGCGAGTGGCTCTGAGTCGCTGAAAAGAGACCCTAAAAGTGACTTAAAGGACTACCCTACGGTAGCCTTTGTCCGCCGTGATGTTACCGGTGTTACGCGGCGGGTGTGCCAGCCAGAAAACCGCGTTTTCGTTCCGCACAAGATCGTCGCAGTGGGTTTTTTGCTGCGGTGTCCCAGCTACGCCGTTGTCGTCGTAGATTTTACAGCGGCAGTTGCGTGTTTTTTTGTGAAACCGATCGTCTACTTTCTCGTTTTTTACTTCCTCTGTTCGTCCACTTTTGTTTTAGCTTTTTGTTGCTGTTTTTGTTTGTTCTTTCGTCCACTTGTGTTTTTGCTTTTTCTTGTTGCTGTTTTTTCTTTCTTTCGTTAACACGGCGGTGGTACCGGTCGTACTTTGTTTTTCGCGCGGCGCAGTTCGTGGCGCCGTTTGGCTCGTACCAAGCGCTCCTGGGCACCAACCCCATCGCCGTGGGCATCCCTCGGGAGGAAGGCAAGGAGCCCATTGTGCTGGACATGGCCACCGCCGCCTTTCCTTGTGAGTGAACTGCAGGTAACAGTAGTAGCGCCGGAATCGCAGTGTACTTCATGTTGCCGTGCCTTTGCAGCGCGCGCCGAAAGGTGGCTGCGCAGAAATATCCTGCTCACCGCTCACACAAAATCGAAAGTAAGAAGAATCATATCGCGCTTGCTTTGGAACCATTTGTGAGGGAGTTTGCGGATAAATTGGACCCTGATTCAGACGTGTTTATGCTAATCTTTGTGTGGATGCTGATTAAGACGTGTTTCTGTAATGTTTGTGTGGATCTTGCTGATGAAGACGTGTTTCTGTAATCTTTGTGCGGATCCTGATCAAAACGTGTTCTGTTAATATTTTGTGCGGATCCTAATTAAGACGTGTTTGTGTTTATCTTTTGTGTGCATCATGATAAGAGTGTTTCTGTAGTGTTTGTGTGTATCCTGATTAAGACGTGTTTCTGTTCATCTTTGTGTGGATCCTGATCAAAACGTTTTCTGTTAATATTTGTGTGGATCCTGATTAAGACGTGTTTCTGTTCATATTTTGTGTGGATCCTGATAAGACATGTTTCTGTAATCTTTATGTGGATCCTGATTGAGACGTACGTCTGTTTTGTATGCACACGCGCGTGCGCCAGTCTTCGGCCTGCTCGAAGCGAAGACGGCGGGCAAACCCATCCCGGGGGACGTAGCCTACGACAAGGATGGGAACTCCACCACGGATCCCGCCGCGGCCCTGCAAGGCGCCATCCGTGTCTTCGACAGGTGCGACATACCAACATGTAACCCCTTTGGCATCGCACCCTCTTTTTTTGCGACAGACCCCTTGGAGTTAGAGTGGAATTTTCTTCTAGCAGTTAAAGGGTTTACCCCATTTAGAACCGCACCCACAATTTGGGGGGGGGGGGAATACTTGGAATTAGTGTGGGATAATTGTTGCAGCAGTGGACGGCCTCATCTTGGCGCGACTTTACCCCTGTAGAAGTGCACCCGCGTTTTGGGGGAGAAACTACTTGGAGCTAGTAGGGTGTTTGCGACTTCCAAGCTGTTGGGTTGGAAAAAATGTAAAAATAGTATTGAAACCGACGAATCTCATAACCCAAGGCCAACCAACCCACGAGAAAATTAGGTTAGAAGATAAAAGAATGGTAGGAAAACGTATGAAACCGACGAATCTCATAACCCAAAGCCAACCAACCCACGAGAAAATTAGGTTAGAAGATAAAAGAATGGTAGGAAAACGTATTTCTAACCTAATTTTTCGCTGCTTTTTCGTGGGTTGGGTTGGGCTTGGATTGTGACGTTCGACGGTTTCAATACTAATATTATATGTTTTCCTACCCAACTCCTACCCAACCAAAGTTGGTAGTTCGCAAACACCCTAGTGTGGGATATTTTTTGCAGCAGTGGAACGGTTAACGAACTGCCTCATCCTACGAACGGCCTCATCCTGGTGCGGCTTAACTAACCCCTTCAGGACTGCACCCACGTTTTTTGGGACACACTACTTGGAGTCAATGTAATATTTTTTTTCAGTAGTAAAAAGGGTTAAGGTTTCCGCTCGGCGAGTGAACGTCGATCGCAACGGCTTTCGTTCTCGACGCATTCTGCTCCGCGGCATTCCGCTTTTTTTTTTGCAACGTGCGCACGAATCGCGACCGTTAACTCGTGCGGCTAACGTTTTAGCCCGTCCTTCTATCAACCCCGTCGGCATCGTCTGCGTTCGTTGTGACCGGTCGTCGCATTTTGCAACCGCCCCCAGTTGCTCTGAAACTTGTGGAGCACAAGCGCCGCGTCAGTGCATCCTCCTGCCCGGAGCAATGCGCGCTCGCTGTCTTCACCCTCATGCCTGCGCGTCAACACTTGTAGTACGGTTACTAGGGCCGTGGGTTTGCTGATTATTACTCGCCGTCTAGTTGTTAGTTGGCTGGGTGTTACAGCTTGTTGCATGCGGTAGTTTGCGGAGTTCTGCGCCTCTGCACCTGACCCTCGCGTTTGTGGCTCGACGTGTGTTTGTTAATAAATACTAAACTAGTCAGTTGGCTTTTACTACGCCACTCAATGATACATATAATAACTAGCCATCAAGTCCAGCCAACTCACGTTGGGGAGGCGCTTCGGCGCGCCGACCCAGTGCACTAGAGATGCACCCTTAGCCCCAAGCCACCATCTTGTTTCGTCCTGCCTTGCCAGGAGTCCGTCCGTGGCTTGCGGTAGACGTCTGCCTTCTCCTCTGCCTTGCCCTCGCCTTACCGCCGCCGCCGCCTCGCTGTTTCTGTTTTGCCTGGACACTTTTTGCGTAAACCTTTTTTTGAAGGTCGTACAAGGGCGGAAACCTGTCTCTCATCGTCGAGCTGCTTGCCGGCCCCCTGGTCAGGTGAGGAGAAGCGCAGTTGTTCTACCCCCAGGTTCCATTGACCTGCCGTCCTTCGTGGTATAGTGTCGACATTTCGTTTGTCATAGTACCTCGGAGGGACCTTATATATATATGCCAGGTATATCACAGCTGCAACAGATTGCAACAGACAAGTGTAACGCCGGCTGTTGGGGTTTTTATATCCTTTCGGGATTCAGTTATGGTTGTAGCGACCAAATCAATGACAAGCTCTGTCTTGCCAGCCGTTTAGTACTACAGTAAACTGAAGTCCTTGCAGTTTAATTCGGACACTTGACGAAACCCAGCAGCGCGGGCACCTTAGTTCTCGCCCGTTTTTTCGCCGTAGACGGACTCGTTGTGTGTGCTGCACGATGTCTCTGGTCTGGTTGAACTAGGCCTTTTAGGGGTCACCCACCCCGGGGGTTCAAGTGTTTAGTGCGAGTGAGTGGGAAGTGTTGATAAAATAATGTTCGGGGGGGTGGGGTGCGGTACCTCAGAACTCGTGATGTAAGAGGCTGTGGGAGTTTGCCTTGGTGTTCCGATCGTCCCGTAAGCGAGAGGGGTCAGGGGCGAAAAGTACTGTTTCCAATGTGGACCTCCATGTTTATGCGGGCCAGTTCTGCTTCTCCCCCCCCAAGCTATCCCTCTAGTCAAGACGCAGCGCGCGCAGGCATGGCGGGTTCGGAGTGCAGACAGCAGGAGCCGGTGCCACGAAGTACACCTACCGTAATTTCGTCTGCTTCAGTACGATTGCCTCGCCGGGTTTACGGCAATATTAAACGCCAGCAGAGAAAGAACTCCGTACGGTCGGTGCCTTGCCTGCGCTCCTGCGCCTCCTTTCGGCGTGGGAGTAGAGGCGGGAGTAGCCCCAACTGCAGCGCTTCGTGCTATTTTCTGTACGCAATACGATGTTTTCCGGTTCGAGTGGGATTATTTAGTCTCCCCGAAACCAATAATTATGTTATTAATTATTACCCGAAAATATTCCATTGACTCTAGTTCGATTATCGATTCTTCGATAAGATTTTTCAATTTATGAAACCCCTTAACGCGTCGATGCACCCACCCCACTCGACTTGCCGTATTGTCCCCTTGAGCCGGTTTCCCCCACCGCGATTTTTGCGCATTCGTTTTTTCTGAACGTCTGTGCGTAGGGCGGCAACAACGGACAAGAAAACTGCCAAAAACTGGGGAAACCTTGTTCTGGCGGTGGACCCTGAGCTTATGGGAGACAAGGCGGAATTTGCGGTAAGTGTATTTTTTTGCGAAACTTGGAAATAGTGTCGGGGTTTTGCATAATTTCAGATGTGAGGGGAGGGGAGAGGGGGGAGGAAGGAGTCGGGCACTCATCGTGGTTGTTCGCGTGGTTGTAATATTCTGTACGTACTTCTATTGCATTTGCCATCCGATTTTGTGCAGCGTGAGCGTCCAATACGAAAAAGTGATGAAGAGGCAGAAAATGAAGACCACTGTGATAAAAAAACCGTAAATTATATCCGTATTCAATGCCATTTGGAACTAAAAGCGCGGAACAACTGCCAACCGTGTGGGTGGCGCTCGTCTTTTTATTTGCCGTGTTCGGGAAAGGCGGGCACCGTCGCTACGCTCTCGAGTACCCACTCAAGAACGAATTACACGCAAGAGGCAGTTATCCCTCATCCTCGCCGCTCCACCTTATCACCGAAAGCGGCACTGAAATAATGCGAAGCGCTGTCGGGTGTCAATGTGCGAAGCGTTTTCGAGTGGAAATGCGCAAAAGGCTACGGGGTGACAGTTGTGCGTGTTCTTCCCCCCTTTGCCTGGTCGGCGAAAACCGGACGTGCTTTGTCACGGCTGCGTAGGGAGACGAGGGTCTATGGGCTAAAGACTGCGGCCATGCATGACAATGAGTACACCCCCTTGCCGTGTACACACAAAAAAACACAAACCACAAAAAAAAAACGCAAAAACACATTACAAAAAATAACGCCTTCGACGACGATACAGGCGGGCACGGAGGAGGTATTGGCGCGCATCAAGGGTGCCAAGAAGCTTCCGGGCGTGGATGCGATCATGCTGCCGGGGGAGGGAGGGTCTGCGCGCTCTGCCGCCGTGGTGTCCGCCGGAGTTGTGAGCGTAGAGAAAAACCTGTTCGACGGGATGAAGAAGGTGAAACAGCCGTGGTGGCAAGGGTGTCGCCGAGTATCGTCGAAAGTATCTGTTGTGCAGGAGGCGGTGCAGGAAGCGCAATTCTAACCGTTGTGACCAAGGCTATGGTAGGGTAGTCCTTTAAGACACTTTGAAGGCCTCGTTTTTTCAGCGGCTCAGAGCCACTCGCACGCGTGGCTATCCTGTTTTGGTTTGGTGCTTTTCGGGGTCAGGATATGCACGACAATGGACTTGTTTGTTTCGATGCGCCAGAGAAAAGATTGTTCAGGTCGGTTTTTGAGGGAGGTACAGAGCCGCTCGCGTGAGTGGCCTATACTATTAACAAGTGAAAATGATGTTATAACATCCCCCCGTACGGTAGCCTTCATCTCGTTTACTACTGTACTACTGTACTGCTATGCTGCAAGATTGTGCGCGACACAGATTGTAAGTAGTAGTGTGTCCTCGAAACTTGGCTGCAGAGCGCCTACAGAGAACGGTTGGACGAGACGAAAGGTTTGCGCGATATGTATGGTGTTGGTGATATCATATCGCGCCAGTTTTGGAGGGATGATCATGCTGTGGCATGTACCTTACCTTTCGCTTGCAGTGCTGTGTCTACGCTCGACTCGCCTGCTCAGCCTCGTTGCAAGCAGTGGCTCACAATATTTTCCTCCCCCTAAAATGGTTGGTTGCCTCCGATAGATTTGCGGTTAGCGCCCTGACCCCACGCCTGACAAACAACGTCGGCCCGAATCCGCACTCTCATGACACCTGTTCAGGCGGCTGGCCTTTGATCTCGGGGTACTACTCGTACGGCGATGACGCGCGCTGCGCCAACTCTTATCTATGTCGGCTTCTTCCGCGATTTTGTTTCGAAGCGGTGTCAACGCCGTCTCATCTCAGGAAATGGCGACGTGGAAAAAACGTTGGGGCGGCGGCAGGTCGTTATTTGCTGCCTGCGGTTTTTGGTTGAACGTTGAGCAGCGGAAGGTCATTCCTTGCTGGCTGCGGTTTGGTCGAACGTTGCGCGGCGGCAGGGGTTTTACGTGCTGGCATGGCTGCAATTCGGTTGTGCCTTGCACTTGAGAGACGACCACCGGAGGTCCCCACAGTTGGCGAACTTAGTGGCTTGTCTTTCTTGAGGAGGGGGTATGTGGCGCAGCATGCCTTATCTGTCCCCGTGGGCGCGTGGATATAGAGCGCTGCTGGGCCAACGTTAAAAATCGCCGGCACTTCGCGGCGCCCGCAGACTTGAGAAGAATTTGTTGGATTTTTTATTAATAGTAGGTGCACGAAGTTGATGTCAATTGTCAGGTATTTTAGAGTAGTTTAGAACGATACAAATGGCGCAGGAGCGCCGTTCGAGCGAGGTTTTTGCTCGGTGGTGTCTTGTGTCCGGCTTTATTCCCGGTCAGAGAGAAATGGTGGTGACGCCCTGATTTTGATGTCTGGCGATTTGTTGCTTGGACGTGCCGTATGTATACTGCAGAACGGCGGTATATTTACACGCTGTCACTCAGGAGCCTCAGTGTTGACCTCGTGTGAGTAGCTTTGCCACACAGCCATTGCTGCGTGCTTTAGATGGAGGCTGCGAGACCCTTGTAGGAAGCGCACACGGTGTCGTATCGGTCGTCGCCAGTCTGGCGGGTGTTCGTGCGCGTGGGGCGGGGGGGCGTACTTGTTGGTTGCTTGACTTAGTCGTTTGACCATTGACCACGCATCCCTTTCGAGACGGAGCAAGGCGTGGTTTTAGGAAGGCATGCACTGCAGGTGTGCCCAGCAGCATAAATGAAGCAATATCATCGGAAGCCATAGATAGGCAGGCCTGCCTCGCAAAGGGAATAGCGTTTGATCCCTTTTTTCGGCGTCGAAACACACGGCGTTTTTCATTGATGTCACGATTCGCGACAAAAAAAACGTGATTGTTTTTTTGTTAAACGTGGCACCACGACCCTTACGGTAGTAGCTCATGCGGAAAACGGGGCATAGTTTACTCCGTGCTTGCTTCAGAGACACACCTATACTCGTGCGTGTTGATGGTCACGCCAACCGACCTTCAGGCAGTTCACTCGCGCGCGAGGGAGTCTTGAACCAAAGCTGTTTGGCACCCGTACTTTGACAAAAATGATATTCATGTGTAGGATATTGTGTGTTTTGTGAAAGTCCGCGACATCGACATCGCAATGTTTGTGCCGAGTAGCCTCGCACACCGTCTGCACTAAATATCGACGACATGCAGCGATGCAGCCATAAAACACGCACTGCACCTGCAGCTGGCTTCCTCTACAACGGCGGTATGAATAGACTACCATATATATGTACGAGCTCCGACATGCCACCCCTGAAGCTATTTCGGCGATAAAATGCTGCCAACACCGCCCCTGCTTACTTGCCACCGTGTGCGCATGGAACCTCCGCGGGCAAAGAACTTAAAGAAAATTATGCAGCATCCGCCTCATGCTGAGGCCTCCGCTCGAGTCCAAAACAATCGTCCAGGCTTGGGTCTCTTAAACCTCTCTACTACTGACAAACAAAATCTCACACTGATTCCAAGTGGTTGTTCCCTCACTTAATCCAAGTAGTTTTCCCCGAAAAACATGGGTGTAGTTCAAAAGAGGTTTAGGCCTGTTTTGCATCGTTCTGCCGTCGACGCGATGATTACTCACAACCAACAGAGATTCACCCCCCCCAGGGCTCGAGCATGCTGGTGCTCGGTATTTACTGTATGTACGTATAGTATTTGTATACACGAGTGCAATGAAGAGCAGTTCAGCCTCGAAAGCGTTTACTCAAATACATCGTACGATGCTAAAATAGCCGTCCGCGGTACACTAGCTTTTTAGTTTTCAAGGCAAGGCGGCACATGCACGTCTGTATTTCGGATCAAGACAGGTTCAATCGTGGGCAAATGACCCGCTGATACTACAGTTGAAAACGAATGCTTCAAGAGAAACTCCGAAGAAATCGTTCGGTAGGAATGGACGACCTGAAGGCGAAACACCGACAAGTCACCTGATCAAAACTGATCTGAAAAAGGGACAACTCATCTGCCAGACCCTCGACTAAACGGAGCGCAGCTTATCGCTTTACCGGGGGCATGTCTGTCCATTCGCCTCTGAACCATAAACAATGTAATGAAAGTCAAAATCGTCTCTGAACCATAAAAATTGCAAAATCAAACCTGTACAATCACTGCATTCCAACCGAACCAGATATTATGGCCCTCTTTCCCCGCATCTCCCCCTTCTTCTCACGCAATTGTTTCCTTCCCAACAACTCCCTGCACTATTACGGAGGACCATAGTAATCAGGACCCACGATACACACAAAAATCTACATATTCTACTTTTTTTACTAACCATATTTGGTCCTGATTACCATGGTCCCCCGTAATAGCACGCGTCACACACTCCATATGTTCACGTCCGAACGCAAAAAACGTGTACTGTTGGAAGCCTCCACTCGACACGCTACCGTAGACCACGCGTGCCTTGTCCGCTTCGGCGTCATCAGTGGCCGAGACCGGCCCACTTTTCGGCCATCCCCACGGCCACGACCCCCGCCGCCCCTGCCGCTAACGCCGCAACCTCCAAAAACGCGTGGGTCGCCCCGCCAACGTTCGCGGGGATAGCTAGCACCGGTCCCAAGATCGTTCCGGAGGCGAGGTGGAACGTCGCTCCCGCGGATAGAGCGAGGCACGCCGATAGGAGGCCCTCGGGAAAGGCGCTGGCCCCGAGGCTGATGGCCACTCCCAGGAAAACGCCTCCCGCGGTGGTGTGCTGGATGTGAATCGCGTGGTGTTTGCTGTTGAATGGCGTCGCGAGCGAAGAGGGCGTCAGGAAACACGATCGAATGTGGGGGAGGGGGGCGGAGGGCGAGTTGGGGAGAGGGGAGGGGGGGGGAGAGGTATTGCGTTACTAGAATGGTCTGCGGGTATTCCGTTTCGATGAGAGCGAGCACCAGACATCATCGCCTGAAAATCGGGGAGCGACACGACAATCGATAAAAATCGAGGAGCATCGGGAATGCCGAAGCTTCTGCGCGGCAAAAGTGAAGGTACGTACCGGGGGGGGAGAAGGGACGACACCTGTAACCCTGGCGTGTCCAGAGGACAGAAAGTAAAAACGAGATAACAAGACAAAAACATGGAGATCACCGCGCCGGTGCCCAACGCCCGAGCCCACCTCATGCCACACTGTACGAGGGTCGCCACGTCTCCAATCTCGTGCTGGACCTCGTGTATCAGCTTCAGGATGGCGGTGGCATGACCAGCCGCATCGCCACCCAAGGCGTACGCTCCGCCAATCCTGCTCCCATCAAACGAAGACAAACCTCAGCCGGGGGCGGAAGGGCGGGGAGAGGGCAGGGGA
>JAYJMJ010000405.1:3435710-3464720 GCA_036873875.1 Laminaria ephemera
CAGTGGTAGAGCGTCTGCGTCTATAAACGCCGCGTCGCGCGACCGCTTATTTCCCCTCGACGACGCCGCGGATGCCGACGCTCCAACGTATCTGAAGGCCACGGCTGCGGACCTCCATCCGACGTACTCCATATAGACGTCCATGCCCGTACCACCAATATGGTGGCTAGCCGCTCCCCCTACTCAAACGGAGTGCAACGTGTACCGCTTATCATCGATACCCGCTGCTCGCAAGTGAGCCTGGAGGTTCGAGGTCATCTGCGCCGTTTTCAGCGCCATGTTCCTATTGTCTCCGTTTTCTAGGACGCTCGGGAATTGGATCCTCCGCGAGAGCCCACTACATGGACGCAGCGGCCTGTCGGTACTCGACCATAGCGACCAGAGCACACATTTCGCGACAGGCGGTGTTTCTTGTCGCCACTACCGCTTGGGAAGATTCCCGTAGTCTTTTCCCAACGAGGAAATTGAAAATGAACCCCTCTCCCCCCGACATCTGCAACACTTGTGCCGCGACCGCAACCGACAGCTCGAAACCTCGCCTCATCGTGTGGAATGCGACGCCACAACATCGCCACGTCCCGGACCATCGGGAAGCGTTCTGCCGCTGTCGGTAAAGTGGGCACGCGTCGTAGAATGTCTATGATCACCTTCCGCAACTGGCCCGCCACCAGCGGGGACGCCTGTTACACCGACCCCCCCCCTTCGTCGCTTCTCCTCCCGCGCGTTACATAGGTAGGCCTTCACTAGTGGGCTCGCTACTGCCTTTCCCCGTTGCTAAACGGGGTCCCAACCGCTGTGCTTGACGAGCTGTTCTATCATGACACATTTCAACTTCGACACGTGCCCCTTATCTAAAGACGCTGCTGCGTACCGCTTCCCACGCTTGCCCCCTGGTGTGCACTGCGCGCTGCTCTCCAATCCCACCCCTGGGCACATAACGGCGCGCACCAACTTGGTGCCGTTCCCGTGTGAGTCTAGCCAACACCGCCACTCGAAAACGTCGACGTCGGTTGCGGTCATCCAGCCCCCTACGTTCGACGTTCGCGCCCGCAGGAACGCGTCAAAGTTATCCGTTACCCGGCATTTCCTCCGTTGGCCGGCCTTCCCTGCCAGTGCCTCCAAGACCTCTGTTACTCGCTCTTGGAGCTTACTGTCCACGATTTTGGCGGGCGCCTCGGTGGTTGTCGGGGGGTCACCTTCTATTCCGGCTTCGGAAATCTACCTCAACCGCGCCCATACCGTGGCGCGCCTACACGTAGTCACGCACATCGTCCTGATGGTGGGGTAAACCGAAAATGCCTGCCTTCGGCAGCCCGAGCGTCCGCATGGTCGCGCAGCAGACCTGCTGGAACCAGCACTCGCGCACGTCTGGGAGAACGATCACAGCGTGTGCTCGGCATTCAGCCAGGTGTTGCCCCACGCGTCTCACCATGACCGGGGGCGGGAAACAGTATCCGAACGCCATTGTGTCCCCTCCCAACAGAACGGCTACGGTTTGGCTAAAGAAATCTACCCCCCGCCGACCCTTCGCAGTGGTACCGCGAGAAGAACGGCAGCCGTCGCTTCTCCCCCGACCCTGTCGCAAGGCCTTCCAGGGCGTTTTCGGAAGATGCCATGAGGTCAACGGTAAACTCCCCGAAGAACGCCCGTAGTCGCTCGAACACCGCCGACCGAAGGCGGATGATCTCGGCTGTCCCGGTCTAGTGATTTCGTCCGCCGACTGGTTCTCTGCCGTCGGCACCCAACGCAGGGACAGCCAGAAACCCTGGTCTACCTGAAGCTCGAATATCCTGATCAGCAGTCCGTGGGTGATTGGATTTCGCGACCGGCCCTTTTTGAACGCGTACACTATGGCGCGGTTGTCGACGTCCATCACCAGCTGTGCGCGCCGGAGTTCTCCCGGCCTTGCTCGACAGAACTCCGTCAGCACTTCGAGGAGCGCGAACATCTCTTTTGCGTTGATGTACCGTAATAACCACTCGTGGGGGAACCCCCCCTCCCCGTAGAGAAGTTTCCCCCCGCCATCGACACCACTCCGCCCACTGGATGCGCGACGCGTTGGAAGCGGCGAGAGTGATCTGTGAGGCGTAGTGACACGGTTTTTACCACGGGCCCTCCTGGGACGTCGCTGACAAGCTGCGTCAAATGTCGAGCTCCGCACGCAGGTCGGATTTACTGCTCAACTTTATCTCTAGCCCCTTTGCCTTCGCGATTGCCACGAACATGTAGTGCGTCCGCAGGGACGCCGGTCGGATCGCGACGGACATGCTCACGCACTTGGTGGCGATTTTCTCCAGCATCTGCACGGTGAGCGAGGCGTGCTCCAACGCTCCGTGGATCAGAGCATGAAGCTTCTGGAGCTTGTCTTACGGGACCCGAAACGAGGTAGTGTTAGAGTCGCACCGGATGCCGAGCTATCGTTGTATCCTCGACGGCTTCAGGTCGCACTTGGTTTCCGACTGGAAGTAGCCGCAGAAGTACGAGACTAACATACCCGTGTGAAGGGCCCCTGCGGCGGACAGCCATTGTTCCTTGTCAGAGCCACCGAACAATTAGGTGAAATTCCCGTACCACGCGTCGTTGATGTAGGCGAGTCTGGGAATCCCTCTTGAACGCAGGTACACCGTTTTTGCCTCGCTAAGTGGGTAGTAACACACCGAGCTCTCGTTCCACCCGAACGGGATGGTGATTGATACGTAATCTGTGCCGTCGTAAGATACCCCCAAACGTGGCCAGCTCTCCGGCTGCAGGCCCAGGTTGTGGAACCCGGACCGGTCGTCCAGGCTGCCCATGTAGATCCCCTCATGGACGACGTCCTCCCCGCTGGCCACCGCGTCCATTTTAAAGGGAACGTGGCGGCGGCATGCGTTAAGCGCTCGGGGGTCGAT
Organism: Laminaria ephemera; assembly: GCA_036873875.1. Classification (NCBI taxonomy): domain Eukaryota; class Phaeophyceae; order Laminariales; family Laminariaceae; genus Laminaria; species Laminaria ephemera. The sequence goes on from JAYJMJ010000405.1 coordinate 3,438,599, forward strand.
GACAAGCTGCGGCTTCGAAGGCTCGACGGAAAGCGGCAGCACCAGTGGCGGTCGCGCCGGGCCGGTCTTACCTCCGACATCGGCCCATTGCACCAGGCACCCTCGTTTCACTAGGGCTGCGACTTCCAACCGCACGAACTCGGCGTGGTCCCGCGGTATGCGGTTGGGGAGTGACGCTCCCGGGAAAGCGTACCGCCTGCACGGGGATTCGCGCCATGTGCCCCGGTACTCATCGGTAAGGAAATCGAACAAACCCATGCCCTTCTGAAGGTATGAGAGCAGCTGCGCTGCTTGTGGCTGGTCCCGTAACACCAACCTCTGCCAGAACTCGTAGCGGTGGTTCAGCCCCCCCTGGACAAAATCCACTCCGTTCACACCCGCGTTGTGCATAGGCGCTTCCCATGGCATGCGCGCTCGACTTGCGTCTAACGGTTTTCGCTTTACGTCTGCCACGGTCGGCATGTAATCTACGTTCGGCTTGTCTCGCGTGCCCACCCAGCCATGATCCTCGGCGGATAGAGCTGGGATGACCGGAAACGTAACTCCTACTGCGTGATGCCGTCGCGTTAGGTTTGAGCGCCACACTTCGGCGGACATCTACCGTGGAAGATACGGCATGCAATACCTATATAATATTTTGTTGTAATGTTTAGCATGAAATTCGTACACCGGCTAAGAGCGGGGTGATACGAAATATCTGTATGAGTAGGAGATTTCTTGAAGCGAACTTAGCTACGATGTGACCGTGACCAGACGCACCCGCCGAGAGACAAGGCGGACGTAAGGACAATTAGTTACAACGACCCTCCGGGCCGAGCTTCTATCAATACTGCATTATCAATACTGCATATCCTATCTGTACGGTTTCTACATGCGGGATTTATGTAAGACAGTTTTAAATAAACATGAGAGATATACTTGGTAAAACCGGCTATTGTCGTTGCTACTGAATTGTTGTGCTGATAGCCGCGCGCGCAAGCGGAGCGCGCTGGCCAGCGAGGACAGACGGAGGATACTCGCGTGTGTGTGTGCGGGTATATCCCCCGATCCGCATCTTGTAATCGTGGGCGCGCCTAGACGTTGCGCCAGGGGTGCGCGTTCTGGAGCCGCGCCCCTTCTTTGCCTCGCCCAATTTAACGCATATGTCGTCATACCTCGTCGCGAGGCAGAGCGCCTGCCAATGAAGCGAAAATAAGACAAATGAGAAAAAACAACACGAGCACACTCACAGGCTTAAATTACCCTAGCAGAACAAGATGAGCTGTACCTCGTAAAAAACACACTCAGCTGGAAACGAAACGATACACCGCGTAGCGAGAGCGAACCGCCCTTTTTCATTTTTTTTTCCATTTAATTATGTCGCCCGTTGCCCCCCCGTATATTCACTGTGTGTTTCACTCTGCCCTTCGGCCCTTCTTACCGAGTCTCCTTACACTACCTCGCGCTCCGTACCCCCGCTACTGTGGCCGGCGGCCGCTGCCGACAGTGGCCCTACTGCTCCGTGTTACGTCGGCGGAGCCGAGTCCGATCGACCCCTCATCTTCTTACATCGTTGTGAGACATTTCGGGCCCAGGAAGTCTGCTGCTACCCGTTACTTCCCCCCCGGTCGCCCCCTCCCCCCCCGCGCTACTGTACAGTTTGCGAAACATTTCATGTGCAGATAGACTGCTGCTTCTAATACTCCCCGCTGATCGCGCCCCACCGCTACTGCATCTTTTGCGAAACACGGTCGCCCCCCCCCGCCCGCGCTACTGTACAATTGAAAACATTTCATGTGCCGGTAGACTGCCGCTACTAATACGCCTCGCCGATCGCCCCCCCCCACCGCTACTATATCGCGGGTTTCCGCATGCTGCCACCATACGCCCCCCGCGGGCAATAGTGTCGCTGAGAATCCTCTTCGCGTCCAGGAGGTTCAGATCCATAGCCATTTTCATGGCCGCCTCGGGCGGCGTCACCAGGTCATACCACGTAAAGGTACCGGAGAAACGTCGCGCATCACGTCGAGCGCCGGATCCAACCTGAGGCGCAGCTGTAGCCGTCGGTATTGGGGTCGGGGGGGGAAACCGGTGGCTTGTGTGAGCGCGGTTTTGCTCGTCGTGTTCGTCTGTCCGATTTTACCGTATTTGTTACGCGGTCGTGTATGGCATATGGGCGATGGGGTGTAACCCCGGGGTGGCGAAGGCAGCCGCAAAATCGGGGGTGAACCCCATTTTTATCGTCGGGATGAAACCGTACTCGCTGCGTGTCGGCTCTTTCGTCGTACTTCGGAGAATGTGACCATAAAATCAATCCCCCGCCTCGATGGCTGCGGGGCTGTAACCCATTGCTATCGTCGGGATGAGACCGTACTCGCTGCGTGTTAGCTCTGTCGTCGTATGTGAACCTAAATTTAGATTGTAGGCCTCGCTGGCCGCGGGGATGTAACCCGCTGTTATCATCGGGATAAGACCGTAATCGCTCCGTGTTGTCTCTGTCGTCGCGTGAGAGCATAAAATAGATCGTCGGGAAAAAACCGTACTCGCTGCGTGTCGGCTATGTCGTCATATGTGAGCGCGGGGATGAAACCCGCTGTTATCATCGGGATAAGACCGTAATCGCTCCGTGTTGTCTCTGTCGTCGCGTTAGAGCATAAAATAGATCGTCGGGAAAAAAACATACTCGCTGCGTGTCGACTATGTCGTCGTATGTGAACGAGGGGATGTAACCCGCTGTTATTATCGGGATAAGACCGTAATCGCTCCGTGTTGCCTCTGTCATCGCTTGAGAGCATATAATCGATCGTCGGGATAAAAACGTACTCGCTGCGTGTCGGCTCTGTCGTCGTATGTGAGCATAAAAACCAATCCCCCAACCTCGATGACTGTGGGGTTTGCAACTCGTTATTATCGCCCGTGCCCGCTGGGATTAAACCTGGCGCACAAACCGGGCCCCTATCACCGGGCCAATCGGGGTTACGCCCCTTGGATAAGCAAAGTCGGCGTCGGGGTGTGGTCCTACCGAAGCTACCCATCGAACCGGCAGACTCGGGGGGTTGTAACCCCATATAGTGCTGCGTGCGTCGGGGGTTAAACCCTGTTTGATTATTCCGGTCGACGACAGGCCGCATAGTGCTACCGAATAAAACGTGCGCGTCTGGGGATGTGACCCATTGTGCTCAGCCTCGTCCTCGGGGTTAGACCCTGCTATGGAACTCTCCGTTATCGAGCCGATCAGGGTTGAGACCCTTGAATGATCGCGTGTGATCGTCTGATTGGGCCCTCTATCCTACACTTGCTGTATCTGTGCGCTAACCTTGTATCACCCTCGCCCAGCGACCGTTTCGGACCCGGATTGGCTGCATTCCGTGCATTGACATGCGTAAACTTCGGTGTGGGGCCTATTAATGGCGGGGTACCCGGTTTTAAGGGCTCCTCGGGACAGGCCAGGTTCGCCGCTCTATCTGAGTTTCCGCGACTCCCACGTTAGATTTCGTACAGGTTTTGGTATAGGCGCTTGCTCCCCCGCGGCGCGCCGAGATGACATTGTATCTGTACCCCGTCTATACTTCTCTGCTCGGGGTTATTCCCTCCGCAGGCGCCGTACCGGAGGGCAGCCATTTGTGATAGGCTGATGCTACTACCCCTGTTCTTGCTGCTGAAACTACTGCTACTGTTGTGCGGCTTCGATAAGTAGCATACGCGTGTACTGGACCGGGCATCGTACGAGTGCGCCGGGCATTGAGGGGTATCGAAGCGAGTGTCCGGGCCACGGGATTTTGTTTTTTGTTTCAAACGCGTCGGGTGTGAGTTTGGACCGTGGGATGTTGTACGAGTGTGCCGGTAAGCGGCCGAGGGGAAGGGAGGGGTACTGCTGCTACTGTTGTGTGGCTTCCACATGTATCATACGCGTGTGCTGGTCAGGGCATCGTACGTGTGTGCCGGGCAGTAGGGGGGTGTCGGACGCGTGTACGAGTCATGGGATATCGAGAGGGAAGGGAGGGTTACTGCTGCTGCTTTTGTGCGGCTTCGACCTGTATCATACGGGTGTGCTGGTCAGGGCGTCGTACGTGTGTGCCGGGTAGTAGGAGTGTCGGGCGAGTGTACGAGTCATGGGATATCGAGAGGGAGGGGGGGGTTATCGATTGGGCAAGGGGATAGTACTGCTGCTGCTGCTGCTGCTGCTGCCGGCGCTGCTGCTGCAACTACTGCTATACATAGTGCGACCGTTGCTGCTTCCGCGTACTGCTACTATTATTGTGTGGTACCACGGCACGGCTAGACGTAACGAGCGGGTGTACGGGTCGAGGGGAGGGTCGTATTAGGCGGGCACGGGCGGACGGTGCAATAGAAAACGTCGCTTCATGACCCCGGCTAGAGCTTCTGCTGCTGTGTTACTGCAGTGCGTACTACACACCTATACTACGTCTGCTGTTGTTACTGCTGATGTGCCGCTGTGAGGCCCTATCGTTCGAGTGCACGAGTGGGCATGTGGGTCAGACGGGTATGTGTCGCTGCTCCTACCGCTGTTGTGCTGCCCCACGGCGTGTCCTACGAGCTATCCAACACAGGAAAGCTACTTTCACGATCGGCAACCAGCCCGACGATCCTTCTGTCTCACGCACGCACCTGGAGAACCTTCAGTCGTGGCTCGCCGTCCATAGGATCAGGACACTTTGAGGCCCATGCCCTGACCTTGGCAATCCCTGGGTGCCCAACACCGATACCACACGAATTTCCACGCGTGGGATAATCGAGCATGGACCTCACCTTGCGTAGGGTTTGGTAAAAGGGGATAGCCGTCTTGTTCATGGTGACGAAGAGATCGGTATGTGTACCGTGTGTAGAAGGTCGTGGGGTTCGTAGGTTGCTTCGAAGGTGTCCTTCAGTGCGCTCCAGTGATGTGTAGAGTTCCCGCCGTGCTGCTGTGTAGTGACCGTGGTGTTGCTTGGGGGTTTCCAAGAGTTTTGGCAGAATATTTGCGGAGGGAATTCCAAGCATTGTGGGTGTGCTTCAAGCTTGAAGCCCCAGCACCATGCCGAACATCCAGCAGATTGTGCGCATTGACCTCCCCCACTCAGATAATGCCGAGCCTCCTCTTCCATCTACGCAGTCAATTCCCGATCGGTTTGGTTGTTCTGGTCGGCGAGGCAGTCTGGTGGGTGATGTACACTTTTTGCGCTCGTAGCCTATCGTACTCTTCTTGTGTCTACTCTGTAGTCCTGCATGACTATGCCCCAGTAGAAGAGCCAGCTTGAATATTCTGACTCGAGTACATACCCGTTTTGGCCATGCGATAACTACAACGATAGCCCTAAACCATGCCGACACGCGCATGGCAGTGCCTTGCCAACACGCTGCGTGCGCCGCAACCGTGGCGTGGTGTCGTCAATAACGTATTTGCGACACCAGTGTCGTATACAAGGCTTACTTGTGACACCGACCTGAACATTTTGCGGGTGAAACAAGATACCAGAGATCTCCTCGAGTGCTGACCCGTTTTGGCCATGCGATAGCTTCAATGATAGCCCTAAACCATGCCTACACGCCCATGGCAGTGCCGTGCCAACCCGCTGCGTGTGCCGCAACCATGGCGCGGTGTCGTCAATAACGTAGTTGCGACAACAGTGTCGCATAAAAGGCTTATTTGCGACACCGATCTGAACATTTTGCGGGTGAAACAAGATACCAGATATCTCCTCGAGTACGGACCCGTTTTGGCCATGCGATAGCTTCAATGATGGCCCTGCACCATGCCAACACGTCTCTAGTGGTGTGGAGCCAATCTGAGGTGTGTGCCGCGAACTTGGCGCGATGTCACAAATAGGCCGCTTATTTGCGACACCGTGTCGCAAATATGAAATTACGACACCGGTGTCGCAAATAGATTTACCCTACTATCAATCAATTGGCCTGAATCATAGTTGATTGTGTTTTCCTCTTTTCGCTTGATAGCGATAACCGGTACCGACACGGTAGTGTTTAGGCCAATTACGGAACGTGTCGCTACAAACCAGCGCGCACTGCTACGCTATTACGGTAACTTTGTTTTTTTGGCTGCGTTTGGGCTTGAAAACATTGTTGCACACCAGGATATCAGAGACCAGTTTAGCAGTGGGACAAGGCTTCTCAAGTGCAATGCAGGGGAGTTTAATCATCGAATGTGGTACCGGTAGCCGTTCTCAAGTAACGCAGCTCGGCGTTTATCTTGCTGACATAGCCGGGTTTTAGGCGTGGGCCTTACTGTTACCGGCAATGCATGGGAATAGGACCACGAAATGATTTCAGACCAAAGCCTCTCATGCGATATTACACCTTTTGTTAAAACACCCCGTTGATCGCACATCCCTTGTCGGGTAGGGGAGATAGGGTACTGCCGAAACCTTAGTGTGTAACACTAGGATGCAGGACGATGCGCTTAACCAGTCCGCTCCGGAGGGCGTACTTGTAAAGGTATATACGGAGCTGTCCCGAAGTCACGTCCACGACGTCAGGTTGGCGGACGAAAATCTTTCAGATGGGGACAAATTCCAATGCTTGCAGAATGCTCTAGGTAGTCGTAAGAACACCTAACAGGCACCCGCTTACGCCACAATCAACGAACACAAAACTACGCCAAACGATACGTGCCACCTGTTTTTCCTCCCTGTCATATGTTACGTGGCAAGCATGCATGCTATCCGTGAACACGTTCGGTGGATCATGTGTCGATCGCGGCATCTGTTTCGGCAAGTGGAATATTGTGGCGGTCTGATGGACTAGTCTGAGGGAAGAATTATGTGACAACACCTGAACACATGCCAAAATACTTACAATATCAATCTTCTCACACAGGGAAGTCGCCTGTAAGCAACGACAAAACTCTGAGGCCAAGACAGGTTTCCCATAGTGGTCAAATTTGCTTTCACGAAAAGATTGTAAAGAACCCGGCGAAAAGGAAGAAACTGGAGTTTCGCCGCATGTTGAATTTCTCCACATCTAGAGATGGCATACCCAGTGCACACATCCGTACTGACTGCACATCGACTGGATATGTGTGGACCTCAAAGTCCTGATTCCAACTTTCACCACACGCACAGCTGCATGTGCATGTGAATGCCCATTCATTTCGTGTATGTCTTCTTTTGTTGGTGTTGATAACTTGTCTTGCTTGATTGGACTTTGATTTGGTCAGTGTGCCTGCTTTCTAGCCCTCTCTTCGAATCACAGTCGATTCACAGGGTTCTATCGGAATCGCAAAAATGATTGAGGGGATTATGCATACATTCAAATCGTCATTTATCGCTTCGCTCGTTCAATTTCACTAGAAATTCAAGCGAGCCGGTTTGGCTTGAAAATTTACACAATCACAAGACACATACATTGAGTGTATACTTTTCTGATGGAGGAATTCGTCTTGACTAACCCTTTTGCTACTGCTGTAAAGACACCCCAACCGAATTGCAAGTGTTGAGCCCACAAACAAGTGGGTGGGTGCAATGACAAAGAGGACATACATTGGTTCGTCTATGAATAACCGCCGTCGACTTTCCAACCCTTGGGATTGTTGCCCCTAACTCTATGATCACTTCATACGTTAAACAAAAATCCACCGCCTAAAAGTACGCCTTAAACTCTTTCCCCCGTCTCCAAGTGTGGTCACCGGCAAATTACGGCACTCATACGAAGCCTTGTATATGTTAGGCTTTGGTTCAAAGTAGAAACCGGTGTGAACTGTAAATCGGAGACGGTAACAACACTCGTATGAATCATGTACAATCACAAGGCAGTTGGGTGCGGAATACAGTAATCACAAGCGGACCACGCCGAGCCGATTACCCAAAGGGTTCAACAAGTGCCGTAAGCCGAGGATGTGCGAGTGAGCAGCAGCTAGCCGTGGAGGTACGTCATGTACCCGCTGCTGATCACAAGGTGCCGTGACGAGAACAACTAGTAGTACAGAAGTAAACACAAAATATTGAAAAATATCGAAAACGACCACTGACGACATACCTCGTACGACCGTTTCCCCTTGTCCGTTATGACAACCAACCAACTTCAGAAGAATCAGCTGTATGTCGTATAGTGCAGGTCGAGATTGACATGACACTGTTAACTCGGTGACGGCAATTTCAACTTGGATCATGTAGCAGAAATGGCTAGCTGGCCATACCCAAGAACGACCACAAGCTGAACCCGCTGCAGCGAAGTCGCGAAGGACTCGAGCTGTACTTGGAGACGAGGAGCAGCGTAGGTACAAGCAAGAAGCGCAAGTGGCCGGCAGTTGCCCTTGAAGGTTTCGGCGTTTGATTATGCTACTCAATAGAGGCGCCGCGACGTAAGTGGAGTGGATTGGGTATGATGGTAACGGAGCGGCAGCAGCAGTGGTTGTGTTTGATGACCTTGTCAAGCCGCCACGTAAGCGGATTGGGGTGTATGATGTTTACCGAGCGACAGTAGGGGTTGTGTTTGATAACCACGTCATGATGTCGAGCGATTAACCAGGAGCATCCTGTCGTGCTGCTGTGTACCACGCACAATATTGATTCGAGGTTTCGCCATGCCTTTCGATTGTTGCGATGCGGGAGTGCAACTCGAGAAGGTGCACACCTCTTCCCGATGCCAGCACAACTTGGCACAGGCGGTGCCACAACAGCTGAAACGCCGTCAGCGCCAGTAAGATGGTTAATGAAGAGGAATTCTTTGTCTTGGGTTGTACGAGGACAAGGGATCTCAAAAATTGAAAAATGAATATGAGACTTTGTCGTGCGTAAATCGGTTACGAATGAACACACATGCGCAATCCGTTTCGAATATCGGTCCATAAAGTCGTTTTTCAGAAACCCCCCCCCCCCCCAAAAAAAAGGACGGTCTTACCGTACACTGGAAACGTCTACGCAACCCCCGTTACCATGAGGCAGCTACTACGAAGAACTGCCTGGCGTACTGCCGCAGCCAAAACGGCGTGAACTGGAGCACGGTTACCTCTCTTTTTGAGCCGAAGAAACAAAAACACTCGAATAGTCTGACTCGGGCCCCCACATACACTTGCCGCCTTCGAGACACAAAACGCGGGTGCACTACCTGCAGATCACGAAACACAAACCAAGTATCAACCGGAATCGCCACGCTTCGTGTACCATCCAATTCGGATTAATGAAAGGTCTCCGAAAAGGGACGGGAAACGTTTCTCTTGGCTCGTCCCTTGGATTTTTTTATTTTGCATATGAGACATCCACTCAATACGTCATCAACTTCCTGCATTCTAGTATCAAGAATCTAGTTGTTTTACAGGTTTTACAGAGCCATACGACAACACTAGCGCACACCAATGAGCGATATGGACAGACCTATTGAACATTCGAAGAAACAGCGGTCCACCAGAGTAGCACACAGATCAAACATTCGGCTCCTCAAAACCTGTTCCCAAAACCGTACCCCCCTCACGATACCAACCGATGTTCTGACATCGATACAAATTGTGGAATACACGCCCGAGACATAGACGCATCCCGTTCCTGGTTTGTCTACTCATCAAGTCTGGCGTTGCAACTCGTTTGTGCTTTGAAATAATTTAGTTGTACCAGGTGTTTCCCAATTCGTGTCGATGAAAGGTCTCCGGCACAAGGGAGGGTACGTGCTTCTTGGCTTGCCTCCTGTTCTTAATAACGAATATGCCATCCATGTGTAATCCGTATACCGAACCCTCAATTCCTGGGCCTTCACAAGCTTTCCAAGGCAATACCATAACAACAGCTCTTGTAAGTGCCTCACATCCTATTTGACAGCAACATCTCTTTGAACGCACCACGGCGACAGTGGTGGCGGTGTGGTCATTACTTGAGAGGCCCAAAACCGTGTTATTCAAACTAATTCGAACGCTCACGGGCCAGTTGCAGATGTGGTAAGGCTTGCCTGGGAATTCTTTGGTCAGCAAAAGTTTTACAATCACTTTCATACTACCATATGTAGCAGGACAGGTTACCCACGGCAATAGGAGGAGCGGTCGTTGGCCTTGTATTAATCCACCCCACATCCGCGCTATTTCAACGTGTCGTAGATGGCGATCTTGAATGAGAATATTAACAACCTCCGAAGTTGACACTCTACCACGCTCGCCGATAAAATCCATCCAAGGCGTCGTTGCGAGGATTTAAATCGTGCTCTTCATTTTCAACATGTACATTCCTTATACACCCTTAGACGCTCAAACTGATGCACGTTCCATCTGACTCAGCATCTCCGGGGAACGTCAAAATTTGGTGAAGTCTCGTTCCCAGCCTTTAGCCAAAGGGGCGCCTTCACTATTACGCGTTCCTAGTTTTGTCGCTTGCCGCTTTTGCGCTGTGAAGCTAAAGATAGTAGTACAAGAATATAATCAATGCCCAAGCCAACACCCACGATATAATGACGTCACGAAATACCGTCGCCACAGTCCAGTACACAACGCTACGCCTATTATGTAATATATCGACAGCAGGTTTAACAAACGCCCCAATTTTCGCTCCTAGGAAGTTCGCACCGGCCGCCATGGAAATGCTCGTGATGGCTAAACACGGTAAAAATGTGTAGGTAATAATTTGTACGGCGGTTGGCGTGCCGGACCGTCCAAATACGTGCCAAGCCATGCCCAGCACAAACAGCAGCGAGTTGATCCAATAGCCGATACCCCACCCAATCAGCAGAGCAGGCACTCGAGAATTGGTCCAGCTACAGCAGGTCTTTCTTGGCGGGTTTCTGTCCGAGCTATGGACGGGGTCTGGAAGAGCTACGATACGCCCATGTCTCCGCAGCAAACCGCCAAAAGCCTTCATTCCAAGCCCAAAGACAAGCACTGTGCTTGTGAGCATGAACGCTATTTTGCTCTCAAACACAACGGAGGCATATCTTCCCCATGAGCCTACGTACACAATTTCGTTGATGGCAAGAGGCAAACCGCAAAATGGGCTCAACCGCCAACTTGCGAGACCCTGCACAACCCAAGAGCCTACAGCAGCGTAGAAACAAGGTTCGTCTCGTACACATTGTTTCGCATGCTTAACGGCTGCCAAAAAGCCTAGGACAGCCGTTGTAACGATGTAGCCGATTGTCAGCTGGTCTACATTTTCGAATGCTTCACCGTATGATTCCGAAAATTGCTGGAGACAAACGCTCAAACGATAACATACTATCGTCACTGCCAGGGGATTTAAAACCCAGAGAATCCAGCTCGGGACAGTTTCAATAGTGTAATCAATATCCGAGAATTCAAGAGCGACCTCTCCGACCCAGACGAACGCGACCATTGCGAGAATGAAGCTGATGCCTATCGAGTATATCGCCCAGAAAAGCCGCCATTTCTGAGGAACTGTCGAAAGGAACTTTAGTGCCTTCTCGTCCTGAGGCAACAACGACCGAGGGGGGTGGGGGGGAATATTGTAGACGACGTGTACTTCAACAATAGAATTCGCAATCAGAGGTGCATACGCCTCGGATCACACGAAAATCACTGAGCAGTGCACTTGCTCGCATTTGGTTCCAACCCTGTATACTAAGGCTATTCCGCGTGTATGTGAATCAAAACATGACAATCCTACGCGGCATGTATCATTAGACGATGGAAGTGTGACATACAGCTTGCAAAACACGAGCTTTGGCGAAATCCTCGGGAAAATGCTCCGGTAGAGGTGCAACATTTCTTTTCTGAGGATCTTGACTCGAAGAGCTCTATACCTCTCTCAAAAACCGATTTAGAGAAGATAAAAGTGCTACCCGATGAACAATCCCACGGCCTAGGCATACAACGAACGTTATCGCAAACAAGATAATGGAATTCCGACGATTTAGAGTTAAGGAGCTCAGTCAGTTAGAAACCGTTTCGGACAAATAGTTCGATCTCTATCGTGGCACGCGTCTTACCTATTAATAACAGCTGAAGCTGGCTGAAGCGATACAAAAATGGTTGATCTAAATAAGTGGAATATATTAAACATAGATTTTAGAATCAGAACCAAAACACAAGGAGTAACCTCATTTGAAGAACATCGACGAATGCATAACGGACAATTGTACTCGTTATGCACACCCAGAGAAGAAAGCTGTTGCAAAACAGGACGAAGACATTCATTATAGTACCTGGATCCACCTAGTACGCGGGTACTACTGTATTCCTGTTGAATTATCTATTGTCATGCAGTCGGCGATATGCGGTGCCGTGCTGTTCCTCAGTGTACTACCTAAATACCTAGTTCTACCTAACTACCTAACTACCTAGTTAGGTCTGACGGTCGTACGAAGAGGATTACCAATTTATGCAAGATAAAAGAATGTCACTCTCTAATAGCAGGTAGCCAGGATGGTGTTCGTCGCAACCAATGCCTCTCAGTTAGTGCGGCAAGAAGACATGAAATAAGTTTGTGGAAGCGAACAACGAGGGGGGTGGGGGGGGGGGGTTGTAGCAGGGTGGTAACCGTAGAGCTCCTGTCAGTACTTTAGGTACGGACAGTGCGAAGAGTCTCTGTCAACACGGTCGCACAGCGGGTTCTCTTGCAGTCTGTTCTAAGCGTGTATTACTCCGCAAGAGACAACAATGTGTATGTGCATCGGCCTACTATGCTGTAGTCTTTTCATGTAGAGATATTGAGGTTCAACCCCAACAACCATTTTGATTCTCACTAAACAATGATATATAAATCAGAGATTGTTGAAGGTCCTGTATAAACTCAACGAAATTATAATACAGGTATGCGACAGAGGACGTATTCCATCAAGATAAACGAAAGGTCTTGCAACGTCGGTGTTTGTGTATTATAATAGCAGGTGCCATCAGCCGCCGACACAAAGTCTACATAGCGAGTTTTCAGCAGTTCGTCCGCAGTCAAAGTGTCACGTTTTCGTAGGACATTCTGGGTATTGACGTGCTTGTAATCGTTTTGTCACATCTAATATTAACGAGGTGGCAACAGGGCAGGCAACGCGAAAACAAGATTGGTTTGAACGATCTAGGGGAAAAGAAGAGAGGGCTAAAGGAACAAGGAGTTTTGAAGGGAGTTTTGAAGGCTAGCGAACAGCCTCACGCCGCCGGGAACAAATACACAATCATCCGGACCGAGGAAAAAAAGTGTATAGCTAGTACCGGTACAAGGTGCGCTATACTTGTGCTTTCTATATCCAGACTGAATGTAGATCTGGTGGTCTGGTGCTCTCCTGCTCTCAAGGCACACGACGGAACAGAAAAGGGTTTGTACAAAAGGTGTAGCCAAGTTTCTGTGTAAAGCGATCTGTGTAAAGATATGCACGCGCAAACGACCGATCCTCAATTGAAGATCACAACGCCATGTTTTGCTGCACTTACCAGATCGGCGATGAAGATGACAGTCACCGCATTTAACACCACAGAGGCACTGTCTTCTGACGTTGACATAAGCACCTCCATGGCTGCGCTAACCATGATGCCATACACGGAGAGAAGGCCAATACCGAACGCGCGATGTCCAACACATTCACCATCCACCAATAGGGAGTATCCGGCGCGCAGGTCGTGGGTGGTCGAAGTGATGAGTAGGTACACGGCTCCAGTTACTGCTGGAAATAGGTATGGCGCGTTGGGAGCAGACTCATACTGAAATCGGTAACTCGATCCGTCGCTTAAAGAGCCACCGGTGGAAGTAGAGAAACCGGTGTAGTAACTAGAGCTGTCGGTGTCGGACCTCAGCGATAGTCCAGACAGGAAGAAGAGCATTGCATATGCAAAGCCTTGTACCTGAACACGATGTTAGGCGTGAATACCATCTTAGTGAGATAGGGCCGAAACGTACAAAAACGTAAATTATGTGTAAGCTTGATGGGTTTGACCGATGTGTCCTGAAAATCGCGCCATTCCGGTTAAGAACATCCTGTGACGTGGTCTACCCAGCTCGAGATTAACCTGGAAATAGAGGCCGTCCACCCGCTCGGGTTTTCGCTCGGTTAGAAAATGTTATCGGATCAGTTGTGACGCCAATTACATGGTCACAGCAGCGTACTAAAAACGCAAAAGGTGTATGTTGTACAACTGCGGGGTGAATCTACGGAGTACCCATCAAAGCCATGGGCTTCAAGGTGTGGGTGTCTATTATTCGGATGAGAGTGAACGACTTTCGTCGACATCAAATAATCAGCAACAACTCTACATGATCCGCTACAAAATCGAGGAAGGAAGGGATATGAATCCGCGGAAAACTATTTGAATGAACGTCCCGTGCTCTTCTTGCACGATCTTTAATATGTTGTGTTCCGTTATTACATTGCTTGGTTCTGTCCCATTTCAGAATTGCATCTCGTTTTGTATGGTTTCGTGGTGTTTTTATCCTTGCTTTTAGTGTGTTTCTCGTAGGATGTACATTGGTTTGTCGTCAGGTGCGATGCTAATGGTGCCTCTCTAGCTTGAGCAACCGACACGGACACTGGGCATGCTCAAGTCGCTAAGAAAAAGTATCGGCTTGATGTAAGATCAACATGCACATCAAAAGACATAGCAATGAAGGGGTACTCGTAGACTACATATATGACGTATGCAACTACAACGTAGCAGGTATGGCAAATTTGACAATTTCAAGAGCCATAAAAAACTGAAAGCTGTTGTTGCTTTCGAACACTCTGCACTGAATGTGTGTCTCCTCGTTTATCGTTTAACTCTATCGACCACACTGGAAAGTGAGGTGATAGCTTGCAGCTCGTATGTTTCATGACGACGTTGCTGTTTGGACAGTGTCAGTTTCGATGCCAGTGCTTGATACAGTATGTGGTGCAGGCCTTGATTCAATGTGACAGCATTTTGGTTTGATAACAGAAACCTTTTCTCGCAACCTTCCTCGTTCGTTCAACCTACCTACTGGACATGTACGATTGGCATGATAGCTTCCAGACTCGATCTCTACATATTCCCATAACAAAGTGGGTAGACGGACAAAGTTCTTCACTTCAGCCCACTCACCCATAGAATAAGCCAACCGATAAGCCTGTCCGATATCTTCGGGTCGTCCTCTTCATCTCCAGCCTTCTCGCCGCATGCCCAGAGGTAGATGGAATCCGCAAGACGAGGCCGCACCCAGGCAGACGCGCTTCCCGCGTTCGGTGGCCCATTTTCTCGCACTGTGCGCCGAACACACGGAACAGTAACGTTAGAAAATTTGAGCAATATTTGGACAGTGATCGATGGATGTCCCCGACATGATCGGGTCCTATGCTGTAGTGATTCCCAGCTCAAAACTAGACCAATACGCGTTCTTCATTTTTTGTTAGGTATTCGCTTCATATGGCTTTAGTCGCCACATAATCGTTTGGGAAAGACGGCTCAAACCGTCATGCTGAAGTTAAAATTGACTCTTCACAGGTGTAAAGGACAATATGAGAATTCACAAATATATGTTTCCCTTCGCAGTATGATATGCATGAAGGGCACGAAGTGGATATTCGATTATTCATTATTCGGAGAACAGAGAATCAGTGTAATCGTGAAAAATAACGAGGGTTGACAGTCAGTCCATGGCGGAGAGGTCATTATATGTGGTCAGGTGCTGACAAGCTCTCCAGACTCCGAGCACTATCCACATGTAAAGGCCATGAGAACAGTTGAACGCCAAACGCATAGACCAATCCATTGGGCTGCGCGCGAATCAAGCGAGGTAAAGCAGCAACAACAATGGCATTTCAAAGTTTTCGGATAGTGATTCAGTTAGAAATACATGCTTCTTGTACATGGTCGGGCCTTAGCGATTGTGGCATGGCTATATACTGATTTCGGTCATCCTCCCATTGCATTTAATGAGCGTGCTGACCATGCTAACATGCTAACATATATGTTTGTTAGCCCATACCGGTGGTCGCCGACGACGCTCACCTTGACGCTCATCGCCACCCGGAATGTTCCCGTTTTCCATCTCCATGGGGAATGGGTGTCATGCCCAGGTAGGTTTGAACGTTCAGTACGGGGAATCGTGGGGCAGGGATCAAACAACATAACAAGGATCCATAAAAGGGGTGTAGGGGATTATGTCCGACGACAGACCAAGCATCGTAATATACATAATAGTGTCTGGCTGTTGGTCTGCGAGATGTCAAGTGGCACAGATGCACATCGTGGTCGAATACGTGAAGAAACGTGCACAATGAATCATCGACGGGTAGGCTCGCGGAGAGAAAATATATGGAGGAAGCTATGTATGATATCCGAAGAGCAACAAACGAAAGGAAAAAGTGGTCACGTTCCAATAGAATACGACACATCACGGATTTTTCCATCTAAACACAGTTGTATTAGACAACAAATACACTAATATTAGAGGGAAATTAACACAGACCCAGGCTGGGTTTCTATTCCGGGAGAATGTGCGTCCTACACTATTAATGACAATACAGGCTCCCGATTTTGTTTTTGTATCCTGACAATCATAGCTTGCCTTTCATATTCCCCAAGTCATATTTGATCTCCTGTACATGAACGCCTTGGGAACCTGGTGTTATTAGGCGGTTCCAAAGTTCTCAGGAGACGGATGCATTGGACGTCATCACAGCGATAGGAGCGCCAAGGTAAATATAATATTATGACGTCTATACCGGCGTCCGTCACAGGTCAGTATGCCGTCTGACAGTTACTGCTGGAGTCAGAACTAGTAATCGCTCTCGAACTCGGGACCTGCGATCGTCTCAGCAATATCGAGATTCAATGACAACGTTAAAAATATACAAGTCGAGTACGAGAAATTATCATTACAGCTAGCAGTAGTAGTATCGACCCTCTCTAAATAAAACAGAATTAAAGATGTCTAACCTGGAAATATAAAAATAAGAAAGAAAGTGTGTAGCATACACGCTGCCTGGGATTTGAGAAACCATCCTCCTTCTTCTGGGTGCAGACACCGAGTCTTTCAGGAAGCCGGTATTCTGGGCGACGAATTTGAGAAATAGCAAAACAAGGCATTGAGCTTTCTGGCTCGGCCAGAATAGTGATGTTAGCCAAGAGCCGGGTTCAGGTTTCTTATTATCGAGGGGGCCGATACTGTAAGTTGTAGTCGTAAGTAAAATATTCATAGCAAATATTTTAAATACACCAGGTAGCCTCCGTAAAAACATTTTGTGTAGTTATCATACATAAAATCATCCCCGTGTAAACCCCAGTGATCTGGACAGAAAAACAGTCAGAAATTATCACCATTGAATAATACTAAGAACTTCTCGAACCATGCGAGAAGTTAATGCGATCTAAACACGATCTACAACCCCCCTCTCCCCTGTTCCCGTCCGCTCACCGAGGATAATACTACATATACAATTGTTTGCGTCCTACAGCAGTCAGATTTTGTCCCCCTCTAACAAGCTTTTAGTTTCCGTGCACATGTCACACTGTTGACCCTGGTTCTAACTAATACTAAGATGAGTCACCGACCTATATCCTTCATGAGGACATGCACAACCCGTAACACGCGCGATCGGAGTATCAGACACAAATTTAGCAAAAATGAGTTTCGACGAAATCTTAGATCTCATAGATGTTGAGTATTTTCAATTTTTCATAAAAAAAATCACTACGGGCATTGACGGCGACAAGAAAAATCACAACTACCTCGAGCCACAGGTAGGGAAAGGTAAAGACAGGAGACCCTGTCGGAATATCTCCGTTGCAACTACAAAAGAGGAAATAATTCCACGCATCACGCTGAGACCTTGAAACCTTTCATTGAACGGGAAGAGCCCGGAACCATATCACGACGAGAAGATAGCGCGCCGCCGGTGGCTGTAATCCGGTTCCAAACGTCTGGGCAAATCAATGCACCACTGCCTGTCCCACCCTCTCTAGCGTACGGAATATCGAAGTATATTGTAGTAGGTGGTAGTAGCATCGCAAATAAATGCAATCTGTGATCGTGTGTAAGGGTCCATCGGGAATTCTGGAAAATTTATCCCGAACTATAATATCCCAACAATTTTTGCATCTTGACCGTCCAATTCGATTCCAGGACAGGGATGCCATAACGTGGGCAGCGAGTGCTCCTGCCACAGAGATTCACCTTACACATAAATATTTCGCAAGGCAAGCCTTCAAACTAGGCGGTGCTACCCATTCCAAATGGCACGCACCGGAAAACATACTGACGTTATGCTATCGCCTTGTCAGGTTGACGAGGAATGACAATCAGTTGCACATTGTATAATGAAGTATATGGCCATAGTCTCTTTCGCACCCCCATCATTTCCCACGTTAGCCTCCGGTTGGGGCCATGGGCATATAGTGTCGCTTCTTCGGCTGGGTGAGTCTCGTGGCGTCCACATAGATATAATCGATTGCCTTACTTATCTGATAACGCGCCATGCACACCCATACCCTTATGGGCGGCGGAAACAATAACACAACACTCCCAGCATATCGCGGTTTTCTCGTCTCATTCTAAGTTGGCCGCACCGTTGTCCTAAACAAAAAAAAACTAGGTTGTTAGCGGTACTATGCAGCACGTATATACGATGGGAGTAGCACTTCTCCATCTACTTCTTGAAAATCACTGCTTAGCTTCAACCCATAACCAACGACCAAATCGCTTTCATACCCAACTCGCAACCGTTCATTGTGTTACTCTCAATACTGGAGAATTCGTTCAATCTATCCGATGCTCTTCGGAGGGGAAAAAATGATCCCACACTAACACCCAGTAGTTTAGCCCAAAATTGCGGATACCGTCAGAAAGGGGTTAAGACATACCCTCATCCCGATACCAGGGAAGGAAGGGACTATGAAGTTGGTGCTCCAAATGATGAGCTGGCATCGCGACTACACGAGCAGGTTCCAAACGAGTATTACCGAGGTTTGGTGTAGTTCTACCCTTAACCGTTCACGCGAGAAAAGGTATAACGTGAGAGTGTGTGAGTGTGCAAACGAAGATTTGATACAGAGAGGCATATATAATCATGTTCTGCGCACCCGTACGTACCCCACCTCAGCGACTACCAGCAACGAGGGGCTGTGGGTTAAAAATTCAAGTTCTGATGGACATACCTTCGATTCTCCAGTAGCCGTGACCCCTTAGTAATATTCGATGTCCTGTCTGAAAGCGGCGTCCGGTTTGATTTCCAAGCACGGTCACGTTCGCGCTCAGCGTTTGCACTGCACCAGCTGTGCGAACAGAAGGTACAATAGTTATCCCTGGATCAGAATTTCGCATTGGATGTCAACGTACACGCCAGAAACAGCACGAGGGCTGTCCTGTGTCTCTGTCGCTGACCAGACGTTGTTTCCAACAACTCTGATCCATGACACTGTTGCACTCTGATAGCTTACCAAATACCATAATGTATGCTCTGACATGGTGTTCCCTAGCTACTCGGTTCTCGACACAAGAGTGTTGTGTATTTCAAGGGGTGTAAACATACCAGAACATGGAACAACAACACCAACGTTCTTGTGATTGCCAACCAACGGAAGATTGTGCGGTACAACGCCTGTGCTTCTCCTGTTTCCTTCCGAATTTTTTGTAGACGTGAAACCGCCCCACCTTAGGGTCTATCTCGCCGTTTCGCATTATATTTCCGTTTTTCCTGAAATTTCGGGGCTTTACCAAATACAAAGATGAGTTAATCCTACCCAGTAGGAGCTTCAGCTGGCTCGTTAAGTAATTGTCTACCCGGCACAGAACCTTCACTACAGCAGCAGCTTTCGCCGAAGTCGTCCGCGGGGTTGTCCCACTGGAGTCGGCCTGACTCGTCGGAAGGTGTCGGTTCCATGGGGAATGAAATTCATCACCAACTCGTCGCGCTACAAAGCCCAACGCGACAAAAGTCTCAGCCGTTGACTTCAGCGAGCTGGTTCGGTCGCCCACCTTGGTGCGGTCACTTTGTCAACTCGACGAGGAGAGCTCCGAACCCCACTGTGCCTTCTTCGACTAGCCATGACCTCCCAACATCATTGGGAACGACCCTGATCAGTCTTGTGGGCTCCAAAATGGCGACACCGCTCGAGCGGTGAGGCTGCACGATCCTCTACAACCTTTTACCATTTTTTTTTGCTTGATGCAGAAAAGAGCGGAAATAAATCATCTCCGTTTTTTCAGCTCTACGTTTTTCGGCTGTTTACCGAAGTACCAGTAAAGTATTGAAATACATCATTTGTTAAGATCGACCCTAAGCACATGATCTTCTTCCACAAGCCTGATTGTGCTCGATTGCTTCAGATTAAAATTTGACATGAGAGTAAATCTAGCCCGTTCCCCCATTTGACCCCCCCCTCCTCCCCCCCGACACGAAAAACCTGGCTGCACTTCCTGCATATCATGGTACACAAGCTGGGCTCGTAGGCAATGTTGAACGATGCCCGACACGAAAGGCGTCATCGCGACATTGCGAGCGACCCACAGCACTACACTCACAATTCTGGACCCAGCAGGAGTCCGGGGCCACCATCGCTGATTTCCCGGTTATGTCGACAGACCGGAGTAAACGATAAAGAGACAACACGTCGCAGAGAAACGAATTGTACCGGTACGCCGTAGTCGGTGACAGTCACAGGTCTCGATGTCGGTGCGTATTACAGTTCGGGTGGCAGTGTGCATACCAACACACATGCAGGAGACACAAAGAAACGCCCGGATGGCCCCGTACGCCACCGACCCTCCCGAAAAGAACCATTAGGCCCGAATGCGCCTAAGGCCAAATGAAAAACGAAAAAGGAAGAGGCGGGCGAAACTTTGTCGATCCAACCAAATCCAGAAATCCTCGCGGAAACAAATATTCAGGGTGGTACCCGCTTAAAGAGAATCACATAACAGGCCGGTATTGCCCCTCTTACCTCCGTGTCGCTCTTATGTCAGATTGGGTACCAAGTAGATGTTATAATAGGAATCACTATGCGTGACAAGCAGATTGGGTATCCAATGATACCGTATTCAATAACAGAAAAAAACAAAAAATAAAGCGAGAAAGAAAAGCAACAGGAAGAAAACTTCAAAATAGAGGAAAGAACAAGGAGAAAAGAAATACAGAAAACAACACGATAACCAAAATAGCAACACAATAATAAGACCAAGATCAAGAACAACAAGAAAAGAAGAAAAATACAGATGGAGCAACACACATATCAAGAACAAAAATACGAAACAAGACTGAATCAGAACAATATATACCGCAGTGGGATACCCGACTTAAGAGCGTTTCGGAACACGCCAAACTCACCACTCGTATATCCGAACCGCTATTTTTCCCGTTTAAGAGCGATTTCTCGTATCCCGGGAAAAGAGCAACACAGGTGGCCGGAACCCCCCGATTGTCCAATGTGCGCGCAAAAATATCCTTGTGGAGGCGTTGTGCAGTGTAGAAAACCCACAAGGTCCCTACAACCTCCGAAAGTAGGACCGTGTGGGTTTTCTACACTGCACAACGCCTCCAAAAGGATATTTGTGCGCGCACATTGGAGAATGGGGGGGTTCCGGCCACCTGTGAAACTATCTCTTAAATCGGGATATATTTCTGATTTATTAGCGCGCGAAAGCCCGTCAACCGGGAAAATGAGGCAAACCTTGCTATGCATTGCATATTCATTGTGGAAGTGTGTTGAGGTGGTACTCAGGCCGGTCGACCCGATGGTCTAGTGCTTAACCTCTAATACTACTCAGGTTGGAATCAGGTGTTCAAATCTCGGTATGGAGATTTTTATTTCAAGATAGACCAACCGCCGAGAGCGTTTAATAGTGTGAGTAAGCACACTTGGACTCGAGTATACGAGGATAGAAAGGGCTGAATTCGTCTGCCGAAAAGTAATGAGGTGCGTACCATGGTGGGGAGGGGGGAGAAGAGCCTGCAAAGTGGCCCCGGATCTGAGTTACGGCTACGCAGGGAGAAGGAGAGAGAAACTGCGCAAAGATAACAGATGGGATACAAAAAAACAAACAACACAAAACGACGCAGAGTAGCATACGGCATGCATTGGGCATAATATTGTTTGTTCTAGTTGACGTGAATTGTATTACGGTGTTGTTGAAAGCACAAAGTAACCGCACTGCCCGCTCACACAGCCAGCACATCCAGGTTCCGTACAGATCGATGAACATACATCAACTTTGATACCATACGAATACAGGATCACACAAAAAGCCATGTACGGCCCTCCTACACGAATAGCGTAGAAACAATTCAATACCGATAGAGCCGCTAAATACACAAAAGGCAAAATAACAGGGACCGGAGCACACGTCCTTCTTCACAGTAGTGTAGACCAGACGTATTTGACAACCGTCACATATCCGCTAAAAGAGCGCGGGGCGGGAAACAAGCAACACTGCTCTCTCTCTCTCTCTCTCTCTCTCGAAGAAGCAGACAGGAATGTGAAAATGAATTCGAATTATTCATTATACCGAAGTTTAAAGTGGATGACAAATGAGAAATGTACGGAAAACGAAGTAGAACACGAAAATAGAATTAAACATAACCGAAAATGAGAAAAAACAAAAAACGGAAAAACTACAGTAAGTCCAGATAAGAACAACAACATGAAAACAAAAACAAACGAAACAGCAACAGAAGCAAACATTGATCAACAAAGCCAACCACATCAAGAAAACGAAAAGAACGCCGACAAAAAACCAATACTAAGAAAAAAGGAAAACAAAGAAAATATTGAATACGAAAATTCCAGAACAAGAGGGAAAAGCGGGGAAAAAGGCCATTGACCCTCGCGCTTCAACATTGCAGGAACTTCACCCTCGGGCGACAGGTGCGTGCACTCCCAATTGTCAGGGAGTGCCAGCGCATACTCCTTCGGCTGCACTCCCGCCACTGACACCACCTGTCACAGCGCGCTAGTTTCCTTCCTCTGAGTACGCGCGGACAACTTACCACTGCTACCACTAACCAACGCCACTAGCGGACAAAAGAAAGTACATTAAATAACGTAAATATACACATTAAAGAGTACAGCTCACCAAACGGAATCACCGGTTCACTACAGAACGTACACGGGCCCTTGCCTCTCCCGAACCTACCGCCTCTTGAAACCAGTTGGTAATACACGATCAGACCGTGCCCCTGCCGTACATATCTCCTCACAAAATGGCGCACGTTTCCTCACGCACATATTGGTACAGAACGACGCGGGCACCTTGACCTGTGCTTCTGCCGAAATTACGAGTGCACACAACGGTATAAACGCCCTTAATAAGCGATTCGACACGGAATGACGCGAGAACCTTGGGGCCGTTCCTCTGCTGAAGGTGCAAACTCATTAAAACCGAGCACGCATCCTTACCTACCGATACGGTACAGAAACTACGCGGGCCCTTGGCCCTTGCCTCTGCCGAACCTACCCACTCTTGAAACTCTTGACAAAAAATAGATTGGAACATATCTCTGCCGAAACCACCACCTCACACATCGGCGCACACTTCCTCCCCCACGCATTGCGCGCAGAACGACGCGGGCACCTTGACCCGTGCCTCTGCCGAAACAACGCGGGTACACAACGTTATTCACGTCTTTATTGATCGATTCGACAAAGAACGACGTAGACACCTTTGGCCCTTGCCTCTATCAAAGATACCAGCTCACCATGATGAGGACGCGCCCTGAATCACCGCTTCGATACAGAACCTACGCAGCAGATTGGCCCTTGCATCCGTCGAAACTACCCACTCCCGAAACCGTTGTTGACAAAAATACATTGGTTCGTGCCTGTTACGACTCTGGCTCACAAAACGGCGCACGCTTCCTCACCCCGCTATTCGGCACAGAACGACGCTAGCATCTTGGCCCGTGCCTCTCACGAACATACGAGTGAACACAATGGTGTGTACACATCCTTCCTGATTTATTCGGCACAGAACGACGAGGTCATCTTTGACACGTGCCTCTGCCGATTGTACTAGCCCATAAACCGAACACACGCCGTCTTCAATCACCGGTTCCGTACAGAAACAACACGGGCACCTTGGCCCTTGCCTCTGCCGGAATCACCCATTTATTGGCCACAGAAAGACGCGGGCGCCCTTGGCTGGTGCCTTTGCCGAATTCCTAGCCCACGAAACGGAACACAAGTCCTCAATCACCGATTCGGTACAAAACCTGCAAGGGCACCTGGTCCCTTGCCTCCGCCGAAATTACCCATCTATTGCAACCAGTTTTTAACACAACGCCGCAGTCGAATCGTGCTTCTGCCGAAGACACCTCACAAAACACCGATTTGGTACAGAACCTACGCGGGCGCCTTGACCCTTCCCTCTGCCAAAAGTACATACCTCTCTAAACCACAATGCCCACCAGATCCCGCTTTACTCTCACGGCAGTTGGCATATCTCGCCGACGTGGTCATCGCCGCAATGCAACTCGGTGGGACGGTCAATTTGCGCAACACATACAGGTGCTGGTTCGCTCGGTGCCGACAGCCACATAATCGATCTTATGAGGAACCTCTTCAATTCCCACCTCAACTCACGTGCATAATTTAAATATGCGGCGCAATAGTTTGGAGACCCACGACAGACATCAGTTAGGTGTTTCACACTCCCGTTGCGAAGCACGATTTCCCACGAAAATCCATGCGGTCCGACACAAGTATATAAATTCGGCCTTGGCATCACCCGCCCAATATGTCCATTCGTGCATACGGTACCTTATACCAGTACCCAAAACAAACGTATCTGATTGTTCCACACACACCCTACATTGTCTAAAAAACAACACCATGCCTCCACACAGCAGCCTGTTTCCACGAACATTGCTTTTCATTCAGCAATCACACCACAGATATGATAGATTTGCTACATGTGCACTCAGATAAACGTCGCTACTGCAGTGAGTTGAGGTACCAACAACGTGACTTTCCTATAACATCACGAACAACGCGTTCGGACATCGACCTCCACCTTTGATATGCTCAGCGTGACCCTCACCACTATTGGGATTGCTGCACTCCGCCTACTTAGTTCGCAAGGCCGTCTCCGGCATGCGCATCGCCACCACCGTGCGCACCAAACAAACTACAGGCGATGTGGCATTTGTAATATAACAAATTGTTTGTGAGTCTTACAGATCAATACGTACAGCACTACAGAAGCAATATTATACCAGCTGGTATGTACATTGGTACTCGTGCGTGTAATAAATGGCTGGTTGCAATGCAACATCATGACATCACCAAGAAGGACATATCTTACACGAGCGTCTTGTACAGTGAGTGCAAGCGCCGCGCTCCGGCATAGATAACTCAACTTGTCCGACACATAGCATGCAGTGTGCCAACGTCGCCCATACACAGTCTGATATGAAATCTACGAAGAAAGTTCATGAGTCACCATCAGCCCACACGCTGACAAGCAACTTCAACACACACGTTGTCATCAAGCAAATTCAACACACACGGGTGCACCTTCCTGAAAACGTGTAGCAGACCCCGGAACCTGGAGCAACGCCTTGTGTCTAGCGAAAAATAACGGCCTCCGGAAAACCTGCCAACACTGTTGGCTTCAAGTCGTGGAAGCCCTTTGCTTGATGTCTGCTCGTCTGCGCAACTCACGACTACCAGGGGGCGGTGTTCGCTCTGAACTGCTACGTAGTACTCGTACCTGGTACTGGTCACAAGTCACACGGTCCGTACAGTAGGTGGAAGAAGAACATGTGACGAAATTTATCAAACAAAATAACTGGGAATGACACACAACGTTGGAGCTTCTGCATGAAAGAGACGCCAATCGTCGGGGGATAAGCTCAGTAGAACAAGAAGACGGAAAGACTCGCTTACTTCATACGTCGTCTACAGCGGAGGTAGTACCCATCACAGCAGTGTTCACATCGCATACCCCGCATGGGAGCAGGCAGTGATACACATTATTATACATATTGCCCCATGGCACGTCGCGGCACGTTTTCCGCCAATATTTCGAATGGGTTAGGGTTAGGGTTAGGGTTAGGATGGGTCAACCATGGCTATGCCGAAAAACACAATATTGTGGGACACCCCTCGGGGGGATGAAAAAGACTACCGAACACGAAAATAAACTAAATCAATAAGGAACGACCAATGTACTGACGACGAGAAAAATCTCCGGAGAGTGAAAACAAACAGATAGTTGATGTCCTAACATATACTACACACAGGCGGCCGGAACCCCCCCATTGTCCAATGTGCGCGCAAAAATATCCTTGTGGAGGCGTTGTGCAATGTAGAAAAACCCAC
>JAYJMJ010000405.1:3537303-3556107 GCA_036873875.1 Laminaria ephemera
GGTGGGTGGGCGGGTGGGTGGGTGGGCGGGTAGGTGGGTGGGTGGGTTGGTGTTGCTAGGAGAGGACGCAGCACGCAATGCTCGGGAACAGAGATCCATACCGATGTCCTCACGATGGTCAGCATAATCTTAGAAACCCCTATAGTCACGGACATATGTTGAAAAAAACGCGAAGTAGGTGGTGAGGGGGGGGGAGTGGGGGGGGGGCGTCCGATAAAAGTTGGGCTAAAATTCCGCTGCTGTAAGTATAATACACAACGACGCGAATCCCACGGAAGGCGCTAATCAAGAACGGCAAGAGCATTGCCTCTTCGCACATAACTGTTGCTTTGACGAACGTCAAATAACCTGCGCACAGAACGAAGTGGTACCTCTTGGGCTGGAAATCCACCTGCTGTAAGCACAAACATCACGTCATCTGGGTGCAGAAACAACAGGTACCACTATGGTTATAAATATAAGGATCGTTTGGTATTGACATTAACCTACCCACGGTCCTTATATTTACGTCCAGAGTGGTACATACTTCTTGAATGTCAAGTCACACCCTACGGCTGGAAATACCGCTGCGGAATATCGCTGCGGTAGGCACATCAGTCAGCAGGCAGCAAAAACGCGAACCAAACAGAAACCCCACCAGTCCAAAACGAGACGGCAAGTCAAACACCCACCCACCTAAAAGAGCACAGCTTTCCAGTGGACGCGTCGTAATGCTGAAGCCACAACGCCGCACCGTTGTACAGCGCAACCACCAAGGTAACCTGTGCGCATTTTAATTGTTCACGGGGGAGAAAACAGCGAAATGATTGACTTTTGGTTCTTTCCAGAGAGAGTCAGCAGTCGACTCTAGGGCGAGGGCGAGCGAGCGAGCTTCGGCCTAATAAGCCTGCAGAGGGATACTTGCAGACCCGTCCAGCATTTAGGTTTCGTACGTATCCATACGCAGACGATACAACCTTATGCCGGTACACGCAAACGTACAGCAGCCGCTCTTTTGGCGTGTGTTTGCGCAGAATGCAAATAAACACCGATATGATATCCTTCCACGAGGAAGAAATACGAGAAATATAAAATGCGCACGGCCGACGTACGGAAAATTATATCACGCTGCTTGCAAAGCTGAGTACCGACCATTCAACCAGTCCAACCCCCAGCTGACGTACTGGTATGGACGCATGCTGCGCTAGAGGTGTGCAACATTTGTTTCTGAGGCTCCTCCTCACTCGAGCAGCTCTGCACCTCACCCGAAACCTGATTTTGGAGAAAGTTAACAGTTCCCCCCCCCCGATGTACAGTCCCGTGGCCTAGGTATACAACGAACCAAGTTGCAAAAAAAAAAGAATCAAGTTCCGACGATTTTGGGTTGAGGAGCCCCGTCATTCACAAAACGTTTCAGCCCAAAAGGGCTACCGCTTATCGTAGCACGCGTCTATTAAAAAAATATTTCAAATACGTCAGCTGCGAGTTCAACCGGTTGAGTAGTCGATCCTCACCTTCGCAGCTCTGCGTGATATATATGTAGGCCGCGCGTTTTTTTTTCTCGTATTTTAAATACTTTTTACGAGTAAAATGCAAAACGAGCTTACGCAATAAAGTGCCCAAAAAACAATAACCACGTACGATCGTGTACATCATACCAGCTTGAGGAAAGTGGCGGTAGTCACGCAGCCGCAAGTCTTGACGGCCGGCTCTTGCCCCTTCATGGCCGGCGCGCTGCAGCCGCTGCCGCTACCGCTTCCCCCAATCCCGTTACTGCTCGTGCTTCTAGCGATAACGGTGCTCCCGCTGCTGCTAATATTCCGTCCGTGGCCGCCCAATCCCACCCCTCCGCGCAAGCCCGGGCGCTTATGTTGATTAAGATAAACCATTCCAGACATGTCTGACCCGACACCGTCGTCCATATCCTCCTCATGGACATGCCCGCGCGGCTGCCGCCGCCCCCCGTTAACACTCCCCCCGTTGTCATTACCATTACCCAGGCTGCTAATACCAGCAGCGCCACCACCCCCCAGCCTCTTCTGCAAGAGGCGCGTCCTAGCAGCGTCCGCCCGGCTGGTGTTACCAAACGCGGCTGCGCCACGAAGCTCCACCCCGGACCGCGTTAACGCGCGCCGGCCACCACTGCTGGGGTGTACCCCCCCCCCGCTAGCACTGAGACCGCTCTGGAGGCCCATGCGAGGTTCGATGGAAGGAGCTCCTGTGCTGCTGCTACCGTTGCTGTACACGGTGTCGTTGTCATCCCCGTCTCCTCCTGGAGATCGAAACAGGGGGTTGCGGTTTGCGTATGCCGCGCCTCCAGCAACCGACGGCTTTTTTGTTTGGCAGGACGAGGGGGGCGGGGGGGGGGAGGGGGGAACGTTGGAGGATATTATACGCGGAGGCAGATATTTCATGTTCATGTGTCGGGGCTGGGGCTGGTGGTCCTTGCTTGAACAGAGTAGCGAACAGTAGTATGATACGTATCCCGCACAGTGTATTCTGCCATTGTGATTTTGCTCTTTGGCAATATGAGCAGGACGAAAGGAGGGGGGAGGGGGGGTATAAATATGTTGGAGGATTCGCGAAAGCAGGTTTGTCGCGTGTTGGGGGGCTGGTGGCCCTTTTGCCGTATTCCTTGAACAAAGTACTCGTAGCAAACAGTGCTGTAGTATAGTATGATACGTATCCCGCACAGTGTGTGCAGTGGCTTATTCTGCGATGGTGAAGTTTTCTGCGCTGATTTTTTGTCGATGGGCAGGACAAAGGATGGGGGAAATTTAAGGAAAATGTTGGAGAGGGCACAGAAAGCAGATTTTGTCACGCGTGGGGGTGCTGGTGGTCCTTGTTTGCCCTTGAACAGAGTAGCGAACAGAACATTAGGAACATATGAATGGACATGGATACATGTTGCAACTGCCAATTGATAGTATTATTCCATATGCCATCTGATAATGTGTGGCGCTTGTTCCAATCATAACATCAACCACCAATACATACCCCGCTCAGGCTGTTAATAGTAGTTTTTGATGCTGCTTGTTGGCGCGAACAAGACGAGGGGGAAAAAAAAACGTTGCAGGAAGCGCGGAAGCAGACTTGTCGCGTGCGAGGGCTGGTGGTCCTTACCCTCGAAAAGGGCAGGGAGCAGTAGCATAACGCGTGTGTGTGTTCTTCGTTCTTCACATTAAACCGTTCTTTCTACCCTTCGACATCCAGCACACACAGCAGCAGTGTCCGTGCTGAACAAACGTGAACATGAGCACAACCTGTAAATACCATATAGCATCTCACACTGCTGTAGGCCCAACAATGTGTGTTGTGTGTCCTTATCATTAATCCGTGTTTTCTATCTATATATCCTTCCGGCACCCAGCACATACAGAGCAGTGTTCGTGCCGAATTGTGAACTTGATTACACGCTGTAAAATATTAGCACCCCACACCGTAGGGTCCATTACTACGTATTCTGTGATGATGATGTGGCATGACACATCAGGGAATACAAACTATTGATGGCGGCGGCGGAAAAAAAAACGCAAACAGTTCATCGCGAGAGAGCTCGCCGGGCGGATTTTCACAGTTTTTTAGAGCACGCAAGTTCAACCAAGGGTTTGATGCCCATCTCGCTAAGAACGAGGGGGCACGGGGGGCACCGCAGCCGTAACAAATCGTCGATCACACCAAACTTCGCGGTGCGCCGGGCGCGCGTGATGTTGTGTGTCTGGCAAACGTAGAGAAATCTCGCGCAAAATATGCAACATTGGTCAATAGAGTTGATTTTGCTACGTACCTGGCACCATATAGTGGTTGTATCGAACCGCTCATGCAAATATCAAGGAATTCCACAGCCAGCCGGCCTTGTTGGCCTCCTGGGCTCTATCCCTACTGCTGTAGACCCCAAACGTAGAGTCATACCCACAAAGTAGTTTATCAAGGGTACGTAGGGTCGAGGTCAGTGGTGATGTTGAGCTTTAGACGTTATACTTCGAAGTAGGGCATCAATATTATTCTACGCATGTAAATATAATATTACGGGGGGGCATATTAACCAGGACCAAATATGGTCATTAAAAAATGGTAAATATGTAGGTTTTTTCTTTATCGTGGGTTCTATTTACTACAGTCCCCTGGAACAGTCATTTTCTTTTCCATAAGAGTCACACCGAGGCTCTAGATCTAGCGCCCGATCCCCCTAATTCTGCTATGTAGATCTCATACATACGTAGAGCCACGCCCACAAAGTAGGTTACCCAAGGGTTAGATCGAAAGGCTCATGAAAATACCAGGGCCTTCCACGGCCGCCGCCGGCCGAGTAGATCTCGAGGGCTCTACATTTATCAAGCAGTGTCGTCTCTTCACTCTTAACCACTCTGTAAATCCCTCCCATACGTGGGGGTCACACTGAGGCTCCAGATCTAGTCTAGTGCCTGTTTACTCTAACCCTACTGCTGTAGATCCCATACGCCCCCCTCCCATACGTGGGGGTCACACTGAGGCTCTAGATCTAGTCTAATGCCTGTTTACTCTAACCCTATTGCTGTAGATCCCATACGTCCGACCCATGACCACAAAGTACTTTATCAGGGTTAGATCGTGTTACAGTCGTATGCGGTTCGAGTAGAAGTCACACCGAGTCTCTGGATCTATACTAGTAGTGCCTGTTCACTCTTATCTCTGCCGCTGTAGATCCCATACGCAAGAGTCATTCATACCCACAGAGTAGTTTATCAAGGGTTATCGCCCCGGTAGTCAAGCGGTTAACCTCGAAGACTGCTAATGTTGGAGTCAGGGGTTCGAATCTCGGTATGGAGATTTTTATTTCTGAGACACCAACTGCCGAGAGCGCTTTATAGCGTGGGTAAGCACAATTCGGCGCGTCTCGAGTCGACGAGAGAGGCAAGTGCTGAATTCTTCTTGCGATAAAAACGAAGGCGCGTACCGTAGTGGGTAGGGGGGAGAAGAGCCTGCTAAGTGACCCCGAATCTGAGTTACGACTATTAATAGGGAGGGAGAAGAAGGAGAAAGAAAAAACGCGAAGATAATAGATGGGATGAACAAAAAAATAAAAAAAAATGTCGATGTTCATGTTCCGTTTTGTAAGTTATAGAACGCCCATATGCTATATATAATGAGTCAAATAGAATAGTGTCAAATTCCATTACGTAGTCTCCCCCACGCCGACTAACTTCGTGTATACGCATTGGAAGTATTTCACAGCTGCAGCACGCGCACGAGGGCGGAACTAGCACGCCCGAGACACAGCGATCAGCGTACTATACAGCAGCAGCGCCCCGCTCAAACAACCTTACAACCGGTGCGCTCTCGGCCCCTTGGACACGTCGGCAGCCTGCTGGGAAGCGAGCAAAGCGTCACCCAGGAGCTCTACGGTTCCGCCCCTCAGAACAAAAATGTCAAATAAGCAGCTTGCTAATCGTACGAATATGAGTTTCGACGATTTTCTCGATCTCACATGTGCTCTGAGGAGTCTTTTAAATTTATGCCAGGTACTCGTACCAGGTATCAGGTGGTATACATTACCTCGCTACACCCCCCCTGCTAGCGAGTCTACGTATAACTTCTTACATACCTGGTACGTGTTACCGGTATCTTCCTGCTTCGATTCTACTTCTCTCGTTTTCTTTTCTGTCTTTATTTTTTTCTCCTCGGATTTGTACAATACAGCAGTGTATTTGGTTTCCTTGACATGCGGTGTAGTCGGTTTCAGTCAGCTGGTTTCAGTTGCGACTCTTGAAACGTATGTACCAGTATGGGCCTGATACGTACGTACGCACGCTGACTTCCGATTTCACTTTTACTTGTTTTTTTGGCGGATGTACGACTTGCTTCAGCTACGATATATACGTACCACTTTTGGTTTGTTTCGTTTTTTTCCTGGGGTATTCTTCCACTCCAGAATGACTGGAGCCTGTCCTGCGACCACAGACTTGATTATGCGAGTTATTGTGAGAACAACCACAACAATGCATAAAGAACAGTCAGCCTCTGTGCGTTTTATACTTTACATGCACGTACTGCCATAGTACTGCTGCTGTGCCGAGACCGAATAAATACGAGCGACTTGTTATAGCTGGCCGCGATAAAGGAAGAGCCAGACCAAAATTGCAGAACGAAATTATACTGTTAGTAAGAGTGTACGTTCCGACGATACCGAGAACAGCCTTTGTCAGCTGCAACACTATTTACGGAGGGCCATAGTAATCAGGACCCACGATATACACAAAAACCTATATATTCCACTGTACCATGGTATTTACTGACCATGTTTGGTCCTGATTACTACAGTATCTTCCCCCGTAATATATTTGGGGACGACACGCTTCGAAGTGTAGAGGTGGGCCAAAACTGCAGAACGAATTTACAAAAGGACTGTTAGTGTAGACTATAATAGCGTACGCACCGATGACGTCGTCCTACTGCGGCGTCCTTGCGCCATCGTATGTCCAGCTCTGCTCGCGGCTGCTGAAGCCTGGTCGGGTGCACTGCTCTGGCCGCTCCTCGCCTGAAAACGTACGGCCATGGTGTCAATTGCGAGGCATCGATACGGGCGGTCGGTTGAAAAACGTGTAAAACTGTAGGTATATTCTGTCACGCGAGAGAGAATACGGGGAGTTGTTTACTACATTGGCATTTGCACGATCGTGGCAATTGCACTATACTGGCATTTGCACCCACGTTTTGGTGGATAAACTACTTGGGATTAGTGTGGAATACGTTTGCAGTGAGTGCTACAAGGGTTGGGTTGCTTTGCTATTTTAAAATCGCATGATGAGCGTTTTTTGTGGACAAACTACTTGGAACTAGTGGGGAATAATTTTGCAGCTCTATAACGGTTACGTATCCCTTTCACCAAAAAAATATGAGGCCTAGAGACACACCTTGATCGTGAATCTTTAGGGTGGTTTTGGCCGTGGCGCCTAAAGTCGACCACCCGACCCGAATCCTAACCCTAACCCTAACAACGCTATCGGGTGACCTGTGCTTGGATGCTGTGGTTTGTGAAGGCTCTAGGTTGACTCTGCAGGGGGGTTGCACATTATTGTGTTTTTTGGCGTAGCCATGGTTGACCCACCCTAACCCTAATATGTCTAATAATGTGTATCACTGCTCGGCAGGCTTGGATGCTGTGCTTGGAAATACTCTATTACGGGGGAACATAGTAATCAGGACCAGATATGGTTAGTAAAAAAAACAGGGGAATATATAGGTTTTTGTGTATGTCATGGGAATATATAGGTTTTTTTTTTTTTTATGGTCCTCCGTAATACGTAGGTTGATTCGGTCGGATTAGGATGCTGTGGTGTGGAGAGACCCTAGGTTGGTTGAGCCGCTTCTTAAGATTACCCTTGGCCAACCAGAGTGCGTAAATAGCTACCTTTTAGGAGGATTCACTATCCGTATGCCTCTACTACTGAAAAATATCCCACACTAACTATTAATATTATAATTCGTACGTACCCTTCTTGAGCTGCAAAAAAAATCCACACAAATTCTACCAACCTTCAAAAACATTCCGTACTTGCACCAATTCAGAGAAGTTTGTCCTTGCAAAAACGTATATATATATACTGTTCTTGGCGCTCGATCAATATTGTTAATATTTACTAGAATACCAGGTACCATTTATATACAAAGTAGTGGTCCCTCTATAGCGCCGGTTAAGCAGTGCAGGTTGCCCGCCATAGTGCCTGTGAAATCGCTTGGCACAGATTCGAACAACCAGTAGTGGCAGTGTGCGGAGTAGTGCCGGTTGTCGCTATAGTTCCGGCATTTCCGGCTGGCACATACCGGCATTATAGAGGGATCACTACTTTATTGCGGTCGGCGAGCGGGCGCCAAAGGATCAGTGAGATGGTTGATGATTTCACGCCGGCGGGTGATGATGCCATTCACGTTTCCTAAAAAGGTGTCCCAAGGGTGCATGACGCTCATGCATAACAAAAAATAAGAGGCTGTCATATCTCACGATTATATTAAGCCCAAATGCTTAACACAGCAAAAAAAGTACGGCAGTCTCATCACGCCTGATGCTGACGATGTGCATGATGATATGACCCCCCGCTGCGTGTTATCTATCATAAACCGCCAACACCATCACCGAACGGTATCATCCTGTATAATAAAAATTCTCTCAAATTAAATTTTCAAATTTTGTCCCAAACTTCATTTCAAAATTTCTGTCATCATCCACACTACATTTTCAAAAATTCAAAATGTGATGTCGCATACCAGGTATATACAATTGCCTCGGATGGCCAATCTCACCTCCGCCTTCGGGGAGTGAGTCATTAATAGTCACCTTCGCTGTAGCAAACCAGGTCCATGTTGGTTATACAGAAGTAGGGGTCCCTCTATACTGCAGGTCGAGTAGTGCCGGTTGCCCGCTATGACACAGCGGCGTGAAATCGCTTGGCACAGATGGAAACAACCAGAAGAGGCAATATGCGGAGTAGTGCCGATTGCCGCGCTGTAGTGCTGGTATTTACCGGCTGACACATGCCGGCGCTATAGAGGGAACACTACTGCTGTGTAGCACTACCCACTAGCCTACTTATCAAATAGTCACGTGACTAAGTAGGCTAGTGGGTAGGCTAGTGACTAACTAGGCTAGTGGGTAGGTTAGTGACTAAGGGTCGTTCCTAACGAACGCAAAAAAAATCACGATTCTACACAAAAGTCACCATTCCTGACATCTTGAAATTCTCCAAATGTCACGTTTTCAAAACAAAAATCACGTTTTTTTGTTTTTCAGGTATCCTTACATCCATTCTCTTTTGGAAATTCTCAAAAACTGCTCAAAATCAGGATTCCTGACAGTGTCTGTCATGATTCGTGAAAATGTCGCACGTTTTTTCGTCACGATTCTATTAATAGACATTTTGTGTGTTCGTCAGGAATGACCCTACTAAGTAGCGACTAAGCAGGCTAGTGGGCAGTGACTACAGTCTAACCGTGAGCAATAGCCGTGGGGAGCGCTCTTAGCGTGCTACGTACCATGGTATGATACCACACGGCCGCACACCAGCCTAGGCCAACAGACATCATCGGTCATCGATCAAAGCCGCGCAAAATCAACGAAATGCAGACAGTATGGAAGGCTGCAGACTAGACTGCTGGTACGGAAGGATCAAGGTCGCGTAAAAAAAAACGAAATGTAGACTATGTACGGCTGTAGACTACTGGTGGTGTGGAAGGACCCATGCAAACAGAACATCAAGTACTTCACATCGGCGATTGGATACTGGCTATTTCAGCCGCCATCATGAATTTGAAGACAGCTTGCAGGCTGGTAACTAGCTGGAGGTTTTCTATCGCTCGCTCGCAGCACCAATACAAAACCCTGGTGCTAAGTAGTACTAAGGGGAGTCGCCGACCTATATCCTTCATGAGGACATACACAACCTGTAACACGCGCGATCGGAGTACCACACACAGCTTGCAAAGATGAGTTTCGACGAAATCCTAGATCTCACAGCTGTAAGAGTGTATTTTTAATTTTGTATAAAAATTGGGTCCCAAAACCTGGTAATTTGTAAGTTGTGCACGTATAATAATACCTACTGGTACCTGGTTCACTGAAAGCTGAGAGCTCCTTGCCCTTGCAGCAGTATGAGTCG
Source organism: Laminaria ephemera (assembly GCA_036873875.1). Taxonomy (NCBI): domain Eukaryota; class Phaeophyceae; order Laminariales; family Laminariaceae; genus Laminaria; species Laminaria ephemera. The sequence continues at coordinate 3,546,915 of JAYJMJ010000405.1, forward strand.
AACTCCTTCCTTCAAGTACTCCAACATACAAGAAATAGATAAATAGTGACGAAATCCTAGATCTCACAGCTGTTGTGTATTTTTAATTTTTTAAAAATAGTGTACCTGGCACTTCTGCCTGGCAAGCGCATACTTGGTACCAGGTACTCGTACAAGGTACGAGTAGTACGCCGGTCTTAATAGGCTGTTACGGAGAACGTATTCACATGTTAAATACCTCAAGAACAGAAGAAAACTTCCTGGAATGAAAGTCTGGACTGCAGACAGTAGTAACAGCAGTAGTAGTATTAATAGTAGAGCAGCAGCAGCACTTTTTTATATTTAAATCTCACTTTTACTTTCCAGCTTCTGGACAAGCCGTGGTCACAGGTAGGTGTCGTCCCTTCTCCCCCCCGGTTCGTACCAGCCTTCATTTTTATCGCGCATACGAAGGGTTCAGCATTCCCAACGCTCGTCGATTTTCATCGATTTTCGCTAAACCCACGCTCTCGCGCTTTCCGTACTCCCACACGAAGAGACAGCAGGCCCAAGCTTCTGCGACTCTGCAACGACACCACGAGCTCAAACCGCATTATACACGCACTACGATAACCAACTCCTCATAGCTTACACACACGACTCATGACGCATAACAATGATGGCAGGTCAAGAAAGGGAATAACAAGAAAAGTCTTCCAACTTTTCCAGCAATTTTACGGCGGTACGTTGCACGCTGCAGTATGTACGATTCGTAGTGCAGCCAGCCGCTACTGCTTCTACTCGTATGCTCTTTCTGGTGGAGAGTATGATAGTTCGACGAGCAACCCACAAGCGACAAGCCTAAACTAGAGAGCGTCCGAAGCGCCAGCGGTGCTCACCCATGCGCCGGTGGACTTGAACGACTTAGAAGATGACGCTGCTGTAGCTGCTGCAGCTGCCGCTGCCGCTGTTGTTGCTGTTGCTGCCGCGTCCCTCGACGAGCCGGCAGATCGGTGGTTGAATTCCCCCCGAACATCAGGTTCTTGTTGCTGTTGATCTTGTGGAAGTCGAGGGTCTGACCACGAGCTTATCTGAGACCGGTGGTCCACGTAGTACACTCTTCCCTGCGAGGACGTGGGGCCACGGGCGCTGAGGCTTAGGGGTAGTCGCATTGGGTCGTGAGCAAGGGAGCAAGCGAGGTCCTACAAACAGCGTGCGGTACCAAAATCAAATAATTCTCTGCTGCTGTACGTAATCCTCCGCTCTTTGGGCCGCGTGCACGATGGACGAACAGAAGCGGGCTCATCGTCAAAGAGGTCGGCTGCGAACGCCTTGGGCGATGAGGGGTCACAACCTCGAGGAAAACACTCACATAATCATCTCGTCTTTCTTCCCATCCGTCCGGGAGCGGAGCTAGGGTTGCCATGGGCATGTAGGGGAAATTAGTAGCTGTGACAAGAAGCAAAGAGGTCCCCAAGAGAGGACGAAAACAGGAAAACAGAAACGCCAGATGTTCCATAAAGAAGGAAGGCGTTTCCAAGCAGGGAAGTTTATAGAATTTCCGTACCGCTATGTGTTTAAATATAAATACCTTTTATATATTAAAATAATGTGTAAACGGTTCTTATGTTTAAGGACAAAATGGCAGAGAAGGTGAGCGTAAAAATGTTCCATCATCCCCTATCTGTGCTGTGCTGCGCTACTACCGCCACTGCTGCTGTGTTGCAGCCCTGAAGGGGCCATGGCTGGTACCAGGCTCGCCGCTCACACGTGCTTCTTGCTGTTCTCTCTGATCAGCGTGCTGGTAGCATGGCGTCTGGGCGTGGTCGAGCGCACCCCGCTACCCCTGAAGACCATGGCTCAACTTTCTGCAGGTTCCTCGACAGGCCAGAGAGCGCCACTCCAAGTCCCAGTGGACATCGACATCGTGCTTCTACGCGGGCCCAGCAACAGAGCATGCCCTTCTTGCGCTGCTGCGCTGGCCGCGATGCAGTCGAACCCTTCACTGGCGAGAAATGCCTTTCTCAAGGCCGAGGAAGCGGCGGAATCAGACGCAGCGAACACTCAAGGTGTTGATTCCAAACAAGGAGACGCACCAGCTCCTCTGCCCCTATTCAGCGTTAGGGAGGTGAACGTCCGGGTCGTTCACGCCGAGCACGGCCTCGACGTCTCGAGGGTCGCGCCCTCCGCGTCTAGTGACCCAGCGGCGCTTGACGACTGGCTCCTCCACCACTTCCTCGAGCCGCCTCTACAGCAGCAGCAACAACAGCAGCAGCAGCAAGCCAACACGACCTTGGACGAGCCGGGATCCTCCCCCCCTACCGCTACCACCGCCGTCTACCCTCACCCTTCGTCCCCGCGGTACACGTTCTTCGTCGGCTGCGCTGGAGGTGGAGACGCAGGCGAGCTCCCGGCCTTCGTCATGGGCAAGCGCAGGCACGGCTACCTCGGCCTCGGCTGCGCGTGCTCCTCGTGCGGCGGCGATGGCGGCGACGGCAGCAGCAGCAGCGGTAGCGGCGACAGCAGCGGCGTCGGGGACGGCGGTGACGGAGCAACAGCAGTTTCCGTCCCCGAAGAAGAGCGGGGAGCGGAACCCACAGCGCCGGACCCGGGGGGGCTGCTAGGCTCGGCGGCAGCCCTGACTGTTCTGCAGGTCCTGGCTGGGGTTGTCGTGGCCAACGTCTTGCGGTCGCCCGTGCCGGCGGGCGACGTGCACGTTCGCTTGGGGCAAGCGTACCGCTTGAACTTCTCCCTCTTGAACGAAGACCCTGCACGGAGGCGGTGCGCGTGGGACTTCGCCGGGGCCTCGAGGAGGTATTTGAGGCCCATGCTGCGGAAGCTTGATCCGGTGGCGAGCTTCGCCGTGCAGGTGAGTCGGTATCAGGTGGCTACGCACTGTCGGCTTGTACTGCTGTTGGATGCTGTTGACTACTGTTGTTGGCTACTGTCGGCCACTAGTGTTAGGTAGTGTTTACTACTGCTGTTGGCTACCGTTGACTGCTGCTGTTGGCTACCGTCGTCTACCTGCTGCGTAGAGTTACTCGTATTGATAATTGACCATACCTAAGCATGTTAGTCGCATCCGGGACTCGGGCTACTCGTACATACTGACGTCCTGAGGTCGTACATACTGATTTGTCAAGGGTTAGCCTCTCGCAGGGGGACACGCCCACCGCAAGATGGTGGTAGCCCCCAAGACTGGATTGCTGGGATGCAGTCGCATGGGTCGTTTTTGAGCACGCCCACGCAGTGGTCGCGTCTTTGGTCATACCAGCCACGATAGGGTTTCGTTCTTTCTGAACCTGCTGATGATCCCTTTCAGATTTGAGGTGTAGTTGTATCACACTGAAAGCGATTCACGTATACTATACCAGTACGTCAGCCCCCCAAGACCTGACTCGCCACCCGTGCGCTTTTCTTGTTCTTACGGCTGGCGCATTTCCCCCTTCTTTCTGTCCCTCCTTCCCCTGCGCGCACCGCTCCTTTTCTCTGCGCTTTCTCCCAACGATGCCTCTCCACCGTCACCCTTTCTCTCTCTCCTTTGCTCAGTCCCAAGAGGTACAGTACGCCCGGCTGGCCCAGGCGACCCCGCGCATGTTCTCCGCCCGGAAGCACTGGTACTACAGCCCCGAAGACCTGAAAGGTTTCTTGGGGGCCAACGACTTTTCCACCCTCGACCTCGCCGCGGGGTGGGGCCCCGGCGGGGGCGACAGAAGCGTCGACGGAACTACCGATGGAACTGCCGACAGCCCGACGTGGGCAATTTCCTCCCCCCACAGCCAGGTCGCCGTAAATTTCATGGTGTTCTGCCCTTCCCCGAAGCACTCCCCGCTTGCCTTCATGAAGGAGTGGGTGGGGGCTGGTGGCAGGAACAGACCCATGGCGGAGGCGTACGAGGTCCCCGGTTTCGGTGGGGTCTCCGTGGTTAACGGCGAGGGCGGTGGCGGTGACGACGGCGACGTCGATTTCCTGGGGCTTGACCGGTTGCGCCGGGCCTTGGGTGCGCACGCGTCTCAGCTCCGACGCATCATCGGGCTCCCACGACCGTCCGACAGGCCGTCCGACATCCCTTGGCCATGGTTGCCTCAGCCGGTGAACGCAAACGGAAAACCTAAGCCCGCTTTTAGTGGTGACAACGACGGCGGGGTTGTCTCCAGTCTGTGCGGCGCCTGTCCGACCTACGAGGTTCCTATGGAAGGCGATGACGACCCTCGGCTGCTGCTGCCCCTGACGTTTCTCCCTTCTCCAACGGACGGGGTGACGGATTGGGAGATGGACGCCTTGATCCGGGAGGGGATGGCCAGGAATCGGGACGCCGCCGCCGAGACGCTCCGGTCTCTCGCGGCCCTCGTCGAATCTCAGCCGGAGATGGAGGTAAGCGCCAAGGTCGCGGAGGACGTCGCCGCGGCGATCGAGGCGCTCGCAAACGCTGAGGCCGCGGTTTTCACCACGATGGAGGCGGCACCTCTATCGGGAGCGGGGGTGGGGGCGGGAGAGGGAAGCGATGGCGCCGCTTCTTTCATGAGGAGTCGTGGCGGCGGTGGCGGCGTTGATGACGGCTGGGCTTGCGCGGGAGCGATGCGATGGGCGAGGGAGGCGCTCCGCCGTGCGGAGGCGGCCTACTTCGACCCGACCATGGTGCCGCAGCTGTACTTCCCCCAGGACTTCCTGCTGGCGGTGTACCTCCCGTTTCTGGGCCCCCTGGCGTTCCCGCTACTGTGGGGCTTCGCGCAGGAGCTGTGGAGGTACCTTAAGAAGAGGAAGGCTAAGAGAGAGAAGGTGGTAGAGGAGGCTAATCAAGAAGGGGCCGCCTGTGGCGAGGGTAGGAGCAGCGGCGAGAAGAAGAAAAAGGGGGACAAGGCTGTGCGATAGCCGGGGGGGAGGGGGGGTGTTGTGCTTGCAGCGCTGAAGCCTGTTTGGTGGGGTTGTGTATTAATGCAACATGGTTGAGCTTTGCATCCAACGAGCAGGCCGGGTCTTCGCACGCACGGTATGTAATGTATATTTGGAGTGCAGAAGCTGCCGGGTGGAAGGCGGAAGTCCTTGTTCTTGTTTTTGTTTTTGTTGGTGTGGTTGATTTTGCTGAGCGATGATGATACTTTCGTTCAACTGTACGTTCAGTCAACAGTTTCCCGTGTAGTATTCAAGTATTCATGTGTCGTGGATGCAAGCGACTGTTAGCAGAATTCCGTTGGAAATCGGTTTCGCCCCGACGGCAGCACCCTCCGCCGCTGGACGTGAAGTCTCTCGTCAGCATTGAATCGGGCTGTTTTCAGTCCATGGTCGCTATTCGGGGCGGGGGGGGGGTGATCATTTTTGTGAAAAGTACTTTCGTGAGAGTAACTAAGTGTCGGGTACGGGATTTTTTTTATAGTACCTGACATATATATTTTGTGTTTCCAAGTGATACGGGATGGTACCGTTTGCTTGTCGTAGTACAGGACACTGCTGAACCCGGTATCATACTTTTTTTTTGTACTTTTATTTGTTCTTCCAACGGGACGCGAAACCTGATTTATTACCAGGGCTAGATTTCTGTACAATGAACTTATGTAATAATATCATCATCTTCATCAGCTGCCATCGGTTTGGCATATACATGGTCTTGTCAGACGCCCTCCTCTCGGCGCCAACCAGCTGCCATCGGTTTGGCATATACATGGTCTTGTCAGACGCCCTCCTCTCGGCGCCAACGTAGACATCGCGGCGTTTTCTCGAGCTCGGCTACCTGCAGTCTGGTGATAACGTGGCATCATCCATCGGGGCGGCCGCAGCTACCCTCACCGAAACAAGCCTGCCAGGGCGCGGAAACCAATCGCACTCAGACCGTGTTTTTTTCTAGTTTGAGACACTTTATTCGCTAAAGGCTCCGATATATATCCGAGCCTTCTCGCTCGTCGAGATTTTCTGGTCTAGGATTTCGCGCCAGCGGCAAAGTAGTTTTGAATTTCCCCCTCTCTAAAGCCTTTCGGCTGCTACACGTCTCCCTCTCGTAGGTAGAACCTCTCACGTCATTCGCCCCAACTTGTCATGTTTTGATTAATGCTGTGGGACATACAAATAAAGTTGATGCCGCTCCCCTGCCTGAATGACATTGACCTCTCCTGTTCATCGGCATTGACCCCCTGTTGTCCTACTTACTCGTGGACCGTGCTGTCTAGAATAAGCGCCACCTGCAATATTTTCTCGTTGTCGTTTGGCGCACACGGAGGAGCGGTGTTGCGAAATGTTGCTCATTACCACGGGGTCGATATAGAGGGCCGACCCTGGAAGGTTCCAATACGCACACCATCCGGGCCTTGGCGTAGACGGCGTCAGTGCTGTGCACATCATCCATTGCGTCGGCGTGGTGCCAGTGAGGCGGAACAATTAATTGCCGGTTATTGCCACCGCAAGCGCCTACGTTAGACTGGCTACGCACGAAACGGCATGTAGTACTGACGCCACACCAAGGGCCGGATGGTGTGCGTATTGTAGCAGTCCAGGGTCAGCTTGCAATTGCTCATACTCATCCAGTAAACGGCTGGCGATGACTGGTGGCTGACGATGCGACCGAAACGGGTGCTTCTTTGGGTGCTTCTTTGGGACCCGTCTTGCATGCACCATGGACGTTTAAACGGGGCAGATCGAAGAGTCGCTCGCACGCTGAAATGCGCCTAAACGTTATGATATCTATCTTGCGCCTCTGCATGCTGCAATACTATGTGCACAACGCGTGGACGTATACATTACCAGCAGGTGCTGGGGTACAGCAATAGACAATGGCAGTGGTCTTCGTCTTTCTTTTTATGAAAGAAGCGTAACGACAGTCGCCGACGTAAAGTCAATCAACTGACGGCTTTACAGCCGATCGGCCGCGATTTTTTTGGCGAAGTCGAAACGTCGAAACTCGAATAAGGAAAAGTAACGGTCAAAACTGCAGTTTTATAGAGAAAAATAAGCGTTACGTAATTTGAGTACCTGTTGCGTGAGCTGGAAGCCGGAAGACCATATTGCCACTAGTGTATCCGGCGACACCGTTGCTTGCTGCATACAGTAGAGTCGGCATTTCGTCCACCCTTTTCACCGCACCCGAACGCGCGCTGCTGTTTCTGAGTTCAGCTACCAGGAAACGCAGAATTAAGCCCCTGTTGCCTTGCGGTTTTTGGTGAAAACCGAAACCGATAGAAGGCAAACCCATCGATACTAACAGCAACAAGCGGAAGAGGATGAGCACGCCGCTCACCATCCTCCATGGTGGCCACCGCAAGGTCATGCGGATCGGCGCCAACGAAAGCATGAGCACCGTCATGCAGGTACGGAGAATATCGAGGATTGCCTCTGTTGAGCTTCCACGTTCCTTCTTACAAGTACCTGTATAAACGAGTACTGCTGTCGTTGCGACTGCAAACAATATCGTGTACTAATTTCAAGTATTAAGAGTGTGTCCCGGAAAACGTTGGTGCAGTTCTGAGGTCGGAGGCATAAACCCATCGCAAACCTACCGCGATACTGCTGTTGCGATCTACAGGGCACGAGGGCAACTTACCTCTCTCCTATTGCCTGTTGTGTGTGATGTGCGGATCACTCTTCCTCCTGTAGTGCATAGACCTCGAACGCCGTGGTGTATTGCCAGCGTTTACGGCATTGTGCGTCAGCCAGCACATCGAGAACGCCCCATCCAGTACGTAGTGGAGTGGAGAGCCGGTTGTAAATCGTAAGGGGTGCATAGTGCGTAGGATTGCGATGATGCGCATCGAACGCAGCAGCAGCAGCGGCAACAGCAGCACCAGCACCAGCAGTGCCACAACTAGGGCTGTGGGTTGGCTGGACTTCACGACTATAAATAAGTATTATTTATATCGTATATGACGGTGTATACCGCATGGGACGTTGTATATCACACCCCTGGAGTATACCACCTGGGTGATGAAATATTTTAAATCCCAAAACAACCACCCGATGTATCACCCGGGTACGTTGTATACCACACCCCCTACAGTGCCATGCCTCATACCTGGTACCTGGTAGTTGGTATGACACCCCCAAGATATCTGCTCCCCCGAAATGCAGGGCTGGCACGGCAGCAACCTTCCTACCGGTCGTTTGTGGCCAATTTCAATCTTGCACGTCGGCCCAGACCAACACGACCCTGTACCTAATCCTAACCCTAACCCTAACCCTTGGGAGGCTCGAGGTTGGCAGGGGCAGTCGCGCGATTCCGCAGCGTGCTTGGAGTGTGGCAGTTCTTTGTAACCACTGTTATCACACCCCCCTAGAGTATGCCATCTCGCTCGGTAATGCGTTTTATCAAATTCAAAACGGCCACCCGTTTTATTACCGGGGTACGTTGTGTATCACACCCCTGGAGTATACCACACAAGGTGATAAGTTTTTTGGAGCCCCAAATGTTATCACCTGGGGTGTGGTATAAACCGTCATATACGGTAGTTGGGTGGGGGAGTAAGCCAACCAACTGACTTAAGTCTTTCTAGATATCAAACACATCAGTGCCACCCACAAAGCAACAAACACGCCGGCCGGATACCAAAACTCAGAACTCCGTATATCTCCGCAAGGAACTAGCCTAGCCAACTAACTACCAGGTATGAATAGTCTAGACTAATAACTATAGTCGACGACTTATACTCGCAGTCAGCCAACTTACACCCCTGTCGAAACGACGGCTGCTTTGGCCCCACAGAAAGCCTGCCATGAGTTTGGTCTGGACTTGGCAAGCCCCCTGGTCCTGAAGCACAAGAGAGCCGTCGTGGACCTCAGTCAGCCCTTTCGCTTCACGGGTATCCCGCAGAACGCGACCCTCGAGCTAGCGGTGAGACCGAGAGCCGCGGGGAGCAGATGGCACCAACGGAGCTGATGCCTTGCCGTACTTTGTCGTGAAGTTTGCGTGTGACGATATTGCGGGTATTGATGTGCCGTCAGTAGTAAGGTGGTGGTGGTGGTGGTGGTGCTGATGGTAGTGTGGTAGTGGTTGTTGGTAGTAGTAGTGGTAGTAGCAGTAGTAGTAGTAGATGGTGATGGAAGTAGCAGTAGTAGTAGTAGATGGTGATGGAAGTAGTGGTGAAGGTATAGGAGGAAGAGGAGGAATAGTAGTAGTAGCTGTAGTAGTGGTGATAGGTGGTGTCATAGTAGCAGTAGTAGCAGTAGTGTTTTTTTTTTTTTTTTTTTTTTTTATCCTCCGGCGGATGGGGAAAAATAAAGGTTAAGCTCACCACACTTCCACGTACTTTCGTAC
>JAYJMJ010000405.1:3632018-3654408 GCA_036873875.1 Laminaria ephemera
CTTGACAGTACATCTGCAACACTTTTGTGTATGAAGCGTCTTTGCGATTCTGGCAAACTGCTATAAAGCGCTTGGCGGAACAAATCATGTTTAAAGCTATCAACATCTATAATCTCTTTTGATTCTGCTTCAGCTAGAGCATTGGAGATGACGGGGATCAGGTGGGTTTAGGCAGATTTTTAGACCGCATAATGAATAGCGTCTACTGCCGGTATGGTACGGGACCTAAAGAGATGAAGGGATCAGGCACGTGGTGGTGTTTTACGCGAATGTTAGGAGTGGTTTAAATATTTTCGTGAAGAGTATTAGTCAATGGTATTCATTTCTTACTGTTTTTGTTTCTAGCCGGATCACCAGGTTTTACCAGGATGATTTTATGTACGGCAACTATACAACCCGTTTTTACGGGGACAACCTGGTGTTTTATGTGAATAGTAGTGGTTTTACGTACGATTTCGTTATGAATATTAGTGAATGGTATTCATTCCTTACTGTTGTTTTTGAACGTATCACACCAGGGTTTGTACCAGGGTGATTTTATGTATGGCAACTATACACTCCGTTTTTCTAGGGGCGGGGGCGGGGGGAGGGGGTTCCTTTTGGTTGGCGGATAGTCACAGGAGGTATGCCAACAACTGCTTTACGGAAAACGGCATAATGTGTGTATAATACTGTCTTCATCTGCAACTACCGTACTTGAGCCTATTTAATAGTACTCGCACCCTACGTAGGTATGGTCGATACACTCAACTTACTACATCTGCGTTTAAAATTATTTTGACCTTCAATACCATATACTCCCTCCCTCCCTGTATTCCGTGAAGTCGAAGACGTTGTGGGCCTCATTATGCGTGTGGGTTTTTCGTCGGTTGAGCATTTTGTTTCATCGCAGTATTGCAGTCGTGCCTCAGTGGTTTCGACGCCAACCACCGCCACCCTATCAACGGTTCTTGCTTTTCAGTTCCAACGTTCCAGCGCCGTCCCAATCTACAGCATCATTTTCTCATCATTGTCATCCGGTGCACCCTAGAACTGTGGTTGGCGATAGAGTTCACGCGCTGCGGGCGTTGTCAGAATACAAGAAGCGCCTTGGCTGGCCCGATGCTCGTGAAATCATCCGTTCGCTATGTTGGCTGTATCCTGCAGGGGTTTCTGTTGATCTTCGGTGTGTTCCCAGGCCCTGTGCTCGGGTGGTATGATAAGGAGCTAACCTCCGACGGGGGTAGGCCTCCATCATCTCAGGCTGCCAATCTTCGTCACCAGGCGACCATCATCGCCCTTCCCAGCCAGCCCAACGCAGGTGCAAGCAAACTCGAGGGTGAGTGTCCATAGGATTATTGTGCTTCAGTTCCAGATATTCACCGACGTCGTTCTTGTGCATATTCTTCGGTGTTAGGGCTAAGGATGCGCCGAGATACTTCCTGTACACAGAGCACTTTCTTCCCCACTGCGTGCCCCTGTTTCGAGATCACGACCCTCCTGGGACCAAGGTATGAATACAAACCCAAACAAAGAGAAGTGTGGCGTTATCAGTTATCAAGCCGTCTAGAGTGAGCGTTCAGCAGTGCGAGTGCCATCATGGTGCGTGTGTCGTTCATCTCCGTGAAATGCAGTTCCAACACACGCCCTACCCCAGTGCAGAGGGCGCCCAGTTTTAAGAAACGTCAATTTGGCGTCCAGGCTCAAAGTAATATTTTGTGTGCCCTCACCAGCATCACCAGCAGATTTTATTAAATTACAAGGTTTCTGCATGTGACGACGCAACGCTTAGTGAAGCGATCCCAAGACCATGGCCCAAATAACGAACTGGTCTATTAATAGTTGTAATGCTTTATAATAATAGCCATCGCCCCGGTGGTCAAGTGATTCCCCTCGAAGACTACTAAGGTTGGAGTCAGGGGTTCGAATCTCGGTATGGAGATGTTTATTTTTGAGACACCAACTGCCGAGAGCGCTTCATAGCGTGGGTAAGCACAATTCGACGGGATTCGACGAGGGAAAAAAGTGCTGAATTATTCTCGCGATAAAAATGAAGGCACGTACCGTAGTGGGGAGGGGGGAGAAGAGCCTGCTAAGTGACCCCGGATCTGAGTTACGACTAGGGAGGGAGAAGGAGAAAGAAAAAGTGCGAAGAAAATAGATCGGATGAGCAAAAAAAAACAAAAAAGGGCTCGCTTCGCTCGCCAGCCGACTTACTGATTAAACACGGAGGTTCGTAGTCAGCATTCAACGGTAATGGTGGTGTCTGTGCATTAAGTGTGTATTTGTCTACCCCATCATAGGCAATGGTTGCGCAGTGATAAAAAATGAAAAAATGGCGAAAGAAGAACCATAGAATGAGTGAAAGCGCATGAAATGATGACGTCAGTGGCAGTGAAACAGAAGGCCTCTGTAGGCGAGTGATGCAGACTTTAAATACAAACCAAAAACAGCCGAAACGCAAACGAAATAACCATGTACAGGTGTGTGTGTGTGTTCTTCACATTAAACTGATATTTGCACCCATCTGCATCCAGCACAACCAGTGCCCGTGCCGATGCCTCTTCCTCGAGAGACGAGCTCCTCTGTGGTCAAAAGCTACAAGACAGAGGTTCACATCCCTAATGCAGGAAGGTGATATGACCATGTAATGACAAACGTCATGGACACGAGGGCGGGACATGAGCAAGCCAGCACACCAGATTACTTGCAAGTAAGAAATAAACGAAGAATAAGAAATAATTAAAAACAAAAACAAAAAGGACAAAAAATAGAAAGGAAGAGAGAAAAGGGAACGCAGGGGGGGAAGGGAACAGGTGCCCAGAAAGAACTAAAATTGAACGAAACACGGAGGCAAGACAAAAACGAAAACCAAGCAAAACAGTCAGCCAGCAACAAAGCTGACATCCCCGAACCAGGGTCGGGGGCAGCAACCATACTGGGTTCGGAATGCACCTACTGTAGGAGTAGGAGCGTTTCCGCATGGTTTATCACCTGCATACTGTTTCTGACGACAGTGGTGTCCATACCGCCATCATCGCCCCCGTACCCATACAAAAACCAACCTAAAAAAATGATTTACCCCTGGTACCCTGCCTAGTATGCTAAAATAGCAAAAACACAGCAGCAAAGCAGATAGATGACACCGCCGAGCTGACGTCGGGGGAGCACCCTAACTGGGTTCCGAATGCAACTACTATAGGGTTAGGAGCCTTGCTGCTTGGTCTGCTCCCTACGATGGCGGTGTTCATACCGCCATCACCGCCTCCATACCTCCCGATGGTACCCAAAAGGAAACAGAAACGACAGAGCAAAAGGGAAACGGGCCGAAGAAAGGGACAAAAGGGATGAAAAGGAAAAACTGGATCAGCAAGAATCGCCCCGGTGGTCTAGTAGTTGGCTACGAATACTACTAGGGTTGGAATCAGGGGTTCAAATCTCGGTATGGAGATTTTTATTTTCTAGAGACACTAACTGCCGAGAGCGCTTTATAGCGTGGGCAAGCACAATTCGATGCGAGTCGACGAGGAAAGAAAGTGCTGAACGCTTCTCGCGATAAAAATGGAGGCGCGTACCGCAGTGGGGAGGGGAGAGGGGAGAGAAGAGCCTGCTTTGTGGCCCCGGATCTCAGTTACAACTAGGGAGGGAGAAGGAGAAAAAAACAGTGCGAAGATAATATAATAGATGGAATGAGCAAAAAAAAACATACCGGCGGTGGTAATACCGCGGTATCGGCCGGCCCTGTCCCCCAGAGGGGGATATAACAGGCCATCCAAAAGCAACACAAAACAAAAACACCACCGGCAGGCGACAGGCTCTCAACCAATGCCAAAACGAACCGGATTCGAGGTAGTCGCACCAGTTTGAAGTTGCGTAGACAGGTTCTACCTACCAGTCGGCCTGGTGCCTTGCTACCCTGTCTGCCGCTTTCTTGTTGCGTCCTTCATCCGCGGTTTCCCTACCCCCCCCCACCCCCCCTTTGGCCTTGAGCGCCACGCATCCGGGCTGCGCGGTGCTCCGAGCTCTTTTGTGCCTCCGCTACGTGCCACCTGGCCATGAACAGTTCGGCTGCTTCGAGGACCCCCCGGCACCACTTAGTGGTAGCACATGTTGTCAAAAGTATATATTCAGACCGACGGGGTTCCTTAACGAAATACCTACCCATATATCGTCGGAATACCAGTCAGTATTCTTTTTACAAGTGTATCCCGTTGTTTACCGTAGGCCATGGGATTGTTCGTCGGGTTGCACTTTGCTCTTTTCTCGAAATCAGCCTTTTAGGATGAGGCATAGAGCTCCTCGAATGTGGAGCGTCAGCAACAAGTAGGTGCACTCCTACCATAATAGCACCAGCCATGACATGTGCCTGGGCCCTTACACCTCACAAACAGGTGACGCTTGCTACGATAGAGATAGCACTTTTTGACGCTTTTTTTCGTTTCTGAATGACGGGGCTCCCTAACCCAAAATCGTCGGGATGTCGTTCTTGTTTTGCAAATATGATTTTTTTGTATACCTAGGCCATGGGTTTGTTGTTCATCGGGTTGCACTTTTAAGTTTACTCAAAATCAGTTTGTGGGTGAAGTACAGAGCTCCTCAAGTGAGGAGCCTCGGAAAAAAAAATGGTTCACCTCTACCGTATTATCGTAGCATGTGTGAGGTACAATGTTTTTCAGCCAATGGCGTGGCACCCGCGTATGGTGTACCTGGATTGTTTTACTTGATTTGAGGCCGTACCAGTTTGAAGTCAAAGCTGACCAGGTAAACCTGATTTTGGCGATTCCCCTTTCTAATGTATAACGAGCGAAGCGCTTCTAATTTACGACGACGCGAACGAAATGGGAGATAATTTCCACCCTCGGATCGCCGAATCTTCGTGTCCCGTCCGACGATGGGAATCTCCCAAAAAAGACGAACGAGGAACGGTCGATTTAGTTTTTCAAACACACTATCCTCGGGGACAGCAGCAGCAACACAGCTGGTCAATACAACAACAGGGGGAATATGATGTGTACAATGTAAAGGTATCCCGTGTCGGGACGCAGGGTGTCGGTGCTGGGTAGATCGCCCTCCTCCATGGCTCAGGGCCTTTCATGTATTCTCCATTATTCGTTCATGGCTCAAACCATCACACAAGACCAGATATAATGCAAGTCCTAGAACACAGAAGTGATCCGGTTTGCGATGCTTTCACATCGAACCATCGCCTAGTCTGTCGACCATCATACATAAAACTATGAAACTATGACATGTCACATTCTGAAGTTCATGAGAAAAATGACATCACGTCACGTCTTATCTATAGCTTACACATCTACGCAGACCACTACATGACATTAGCCCACCCTGAATAGTCATAGATGCAGATCACACGACCACCATACAATGTCAACAAATCATCGAGAAATTGGAAAGGGGATCGAAGATGCGGCTATTCGAAACAAACAAAAATGAGGCTATAGATTGCCCCACACGCCGTCATGAGGCTAAGACACTTCTTGCAAGAGTTAAAACCGTACGATGGAGCTCATGACAGTGGGAGCTCGAGATCGGATCTGTGCTTGCGATATACCAACAACAGAAATTAGGCTACAAAAATGCGATACATCTGCGAAGACAACTCCATAACAACAATCATTATTGTGCAACGATTAACACTACAGTAGTACTCGGATTTCATACTGAATCCCATGTGATCGAAATGTTCCCAGTAGCTTGTTGTCATGGGATCTCATGGGAACCCCACATGAGCCTCATGGTGGATCTCAGGGGTTGAGGCTAGGGTTAGGGTTTGGGAATCGAAGTATCCCCAAACTAGATGACATGGAATCGTATCGGTGTTACGTGGGAAGTCCCATGGAAAATCCCGCAAGAAAACATGGGACATCCCTTTGAATAGTCCAGGAACTCCACGGGAATTCCCCCAGGTTGGGGTTAGCGTATTTCAATACTGTATCACATCGACGAATAAATAGCTCATAAATATTGGGAATGCTGAACCCTATACGCGATAAAATATGAAGGCACGTACCCGGGGAGAGAAGGGAGGACACCTGTGACCGCGGCTTGTCCAGAAGGTCCCTAAGTGTAAAACCTCTTACGAGTTGAGCTGGAAAGTACGAGTAATCATAAAAAAAAAGAAAAAGGATTATGTCGATTTTCTATGGGGGGGGTTCCGCGGAAAGTCCCGTGGGTTCATTTGGAATCTACGACGGCAGGCAAGCCGCACGTGCCTACAGTAGGTTCATCACATGGAATCGCATGGGGTCGCCCATTCTCTAATTCGAAATTCCACGAGATCCCATGGGATATTCTCAAAGGAACTCTAAAATGTATTCCACAAAATCTCGTGCTCTATGTCGCGTTGAGTGGAAATGCTGGAAGCAAATTTGAAACAAAATAAATCTTACGTAAATAAACGTGTTCGTAGTCTACTCCGTTTATGTGCGTACAACGAAAGCACTATTACATCCTTCTTACTTTGGAAACGTTTGAGAACAAACCCGAGTTGGCTACTCGAATCGCTGCTGAACTTATCGAGGCTGACAGTTATCTAAGAATCGTCCATCGGGATTTGCACTGCAATATGAGTTCGTATATAGCAGCAGCAGCAGCAGTAGTAGTAGGGGTACCAGTAGTGGTTTCAATATAACGTTTTGTGAATGCCACTAAAATGTCCACCTCACGTGCTAAAACGTGGCGAACCTACATTGTTTCTTATCAGGAGAACCTTTTGAAGTGGACATGGACAATGTTCGAATCAAGGAGGAATCGGGGCTCGCTAACGACAGGCAACGAGCCAGGGCTTTGGTAAGAACTCAGCACATCCCAGATGTTTGCACCCGACTTGTTGGAGCCTAGTTTGTTGTTTTTTCTTAGCCCCAAAAGGTCGGACTTGCGCGGTGTGGTCTGTATGGGCAAAACGGCCGAGGAAAGAAGGCCAACCGACCAGCACCGGCGGACGGCCTGCAAAAATGCAATCAGCATCACGTGTCATGTGTTGTAAGGCAAGAAACATGCGGGCTGGGCGTAGCTTCTGGGACAGCTGTTTTCTCGTCGCCGTGTTGGGGGTAAACGCGCACACCTGGATCAATCGCAACACGTCCTAATCTGTTTTTTTTTGTTTCATCTCCTTGACCCTGCTTCCGCCTGGCGTTTTGACGCCACTAGAGGGATGGTGCGATCCATGACCAGCAAGATTATCCCTTGTGGGGGGTGAACAACTCAAGTGCCATTCAGGAGAAGCATCGCAAACTTTATTCCAGCTCAAGCAGTTCCTCCTGTGAGTGGACACGTCTTCTATATCACACCTCTGTGGCATTGAGGTCTGTTGGTTGTGCGAGATCGGAGGGAGAAAACATGGTGGTGTGTGGTGACGGCACAGATGCTCTTGTAGCTGTCATGACAATCATTTGGGCCCCCACGGGGGTCCAGCAGCTGATGCTTAGATTTGAGGTTTGCCATCACGGTTTGGTTTCTGGTGCGTATTTCAAGCACGAAATACAACACGACGGAGCGCTAATGCAGTAAGTAAAACGTCATACAGTATGCAGAACTGCTGCAACATGCATGATGCGTGTATTACTCCGACTGATCAATGCCACTTTCATTGATATCGAACTCGTCCCTGCCTTCGTCCAAACACCTCGAAGACGTGTGACCGTACGTCGAGGGACCATGTCGGGGTTCAGTATTTCATCAGTTGTGCGATTATCCCCGTTTGTGTACCCAAAGCAACAGCAGCATATCCATCATGCCTTAGTCTCTGGAACAACAACGCGGCCATCTGCTGCGTTGACCTGTTTGTACAGCTTATCAAGTGACCTCGCTGGCAGCAATCTCAATAGTCCATGGATGATAGCGTGACTGATAGTTGCAGTACGCTAACGTTTCCTTAATATGTTAAAACCAGCCTTGGTAGTCGTAGTATGGCAACAAATATAATCGATATACACCAATACACGACATCAATATAGGACGAGGCAGCAGTCTATTGTGGAAGCAGGCCCTGATAGTCCATTGTGGGTGGCGATGGCTATTGATGGACACCATTGCGTATCGATTTTTGGCAGCAATAGCTATCGATGAGATTTTGGTGGTGTATTGTGCAAACGCTGTCTACCGCGGTTGTTTCCACGACATCTACTGCTTGTTCAGGGCAATAGTCGTCGATTAACAACCTTACCTCTAGATTGTTGCCGCTATGTCATGGTGGGTGCATTGCCCAAACCATAGTGGTCCCGAGAAGATATATCGATAGAAAGCGTTGTCAGTCTATTGTGGTTAGCAATGGCCGCTGATAATCACGTATTCGGTGATATTATGGCGGCAGCGATCAGACCATGATGGCAGATAGATAGGCAGACACACAGGCAGACGTATGTTCTGTATTGTAGAATAGGGATACGTCGGCTTGATGTTTTTTTTTCGTGGGGTATTATTGCTCTCCAGCGTATGTTGGAACCTGTCTCGTGACCGCGAACTAAGTAATTGGCGGTGAGAATATATAAGACCAATAACAACCCCATTGTCCACGATGTTAGAGTTTGCATATTCGCTGATAATTTTGAATCGATCGAAATTCGTTCCTCTGAGGTTGTACAACACATTGACTCTGGGTCTTAAGATAGGTCGCCGCATGCTTTTGTCCTACCCCCGTTTGTGCCTTCGTTATATTTGTGTCTGTTACCTACGTTAGTCAGAAGGTTTAGTACATACCGTGCGGCTCTGAAATTCGTTCGCCCATGCGAAGCTCCTTCTGCGGTGTTTCCTCGTGGACATTGACCACGTTCTTTCCAAGGCTTCTTGCGTGTATACTTCTATCGATTTGCATGTTACAGACACTGTAACCCCTAGCCTAACCGCTCAAAAAGCTACTATAAATACTCCTTCCTCACTCAGTATCACCTTCCCGCGTTCCTTCATGAATATTCACCTTCCTGCATTCCTGTCACGTCGTAAGACCGAATCTATCTGACACCGCCACACAACGGGGCAGGTGTTACACGAATTATGACAGGCTGGTCTCGATGCGTGTTTTCCAAGGTAGCAGCTACTGCAACATCGTGTCTTCCCCCCCGTACTCCCATCTGCCGTGCACTGCCATGGTTAGTAACTGATGAGGGCTACGGTAGTGATGTCAGGGAATATTTTTCGTGCTTGCAATGGAGCTGCGAGCCGGGTTATTTTTTGGTGTCCGTACCAAACTGTTATTACGATGTTGGAGCTCCGTCCGACGACTATCGGGCCGAGGAAGGTGATTACGAAGAGTGCAGCGACGACACGTGCTGCTCAACCACAGGTCAGCGGTAGGAGTGCTGTACAAGGCGTCGACTAACGTTCTCTCCATGCTGGTTCGACGATTTTTTTCCGGATAGATAACTCCGCAGCTAAAAGGTACATCGTAAGCACAATATGCAGGCGGCTGTGGTGTTCCACGGCACAATACCGGTTTACGTGCAACAGTGCAAATAAGGTTTTCGCCCGAGTAAACGTATTGTTGCTTGGGGGGCATACCAGGGGGCTACCACCGAAGATAGGCAGCGGCAGAATATACGTAACAGCTCCAGGGAAGAACTATTGGATTTGAGTGCATTTTTCCAGTTTGTGCAAAAACAAACCCTGTCACCGAGGTATGGTATTAGACTAAGCGTGTTTACTCACGCTCGATCAGGGCAAGACACCAGTGCGTGGTCGCGAAAAGCTTGAAGGGGTAAACGGGCCGGGGATTAACATTCCCTCTGCCTCGGCCATGTAGTAGTTTCGGTGTCCTTGAATTTAATATTGTAGGCACCTGACTACCAGGGTATACTTCGAAAGCCAGTAATACTTTAGTACAAGCCGTCTACAAGGGTACGTCATCTCGGACATCGAGGGACGTAATGTCGACGGTTGGCGAAAGCACAGGGAACGGCACAATGGCAATACCCATGTGTACGCGTTGGTAGCTCCAAAGTATGTTCGACCTATTCACATAGGGCACAGCACCTAAACCATACCGGGGTACCTGACAATGCGGGCTGCTTGGTATCCGCATCTGGCAAGACCTAGGGATCACTGGCGACGATTCCGAACTAATGTACAAGTGTACAAAGTGTGATTGGAAGCCGTTGTCGAACGACATGCATTGTTAACTATATGTTGCATCTAAGTGAGCTGCTCGTCAACCACCGTCGATTCCCCTCGTTACGTCCGTACGTTCTGCACAAGAAACCGACGTGTACAGCTGCCTCGGATATCCATCCACTTGTCCGGACGGGTTCGATACACTGCCTATCGCGTGCACCTTTCAACCTTCCGACGATTTTCCTGAATGCGAACAGCAAATTTGCTGTGGAGGTGAGACACTCTCTGATTGTATGTTTCGGTGCAATTTGTCGCACAAGAAAACACTCCTTGACAAAGTCTAATGTGAATATGATCATTGTTTTGATAGTGTCTACATTAAGGCATTTGACACGTGCAGCCTCAAAATTTCATAACTTTATGCTGAACCAACGCTCGGACTTTCCGCTACGGTAGGGGGGTCACTATGAGGGCTTCGTTTTTCAGCGACTCAGAGCCACTCGTGCGAGTGGCTGCCGCTTTTTCTTTTTTTAAGGTTTCACGATAAGCACCGCCAAGGATTTTTTGTTGGGCTACGTCAACAAAATACACTCCGGAGTGTAGTTCAAGCCGGTTTTCGAGTGCCCTACAACTTCGGTAGTGGACATGGGGGTGCCAACCCTACCGTAGCCTCGGCCCTCGATAAACTTCCGCCTTGGTCATGCGCTCCTCCAATACCTATGTCAGGGCCAACACCGTCACCAACGACAGATCTCCAGTCTCCCAGTCCAACTTCTTCAGGGACGCCGCCGACTTATTCAGCTCAGCCGGTGGCTGCTACTCCCGTGCCGACAGTAGTGGCCGATTCGACTCCAACTTCGGAGACAGCCCTTCCTGTAGCGCCTCCAACAGCTACGCCGTTGTCTGAAATTCCGCCGACAGCAACAATGGAACCAACCTCATCGCCGATTCTGCCGCCGATCGCCCCACCAGTACTGACTACTGTCGAAACTGTGGCGCCCGCAATCGTTGCTGTAGCTCCATCCTCGGAGGCTCCCGTCGTAGATGAGAGCACGTGGGTACAGCACCAGCACTGTCTAGGAATGGTAAATAATGTCTCCACGAACACGGAAACAAATAACTAGTTCAGCACCCCCCCCCCCCCAAACCAAGTTTCCCATACTAAGCAAATATCCGCATACACGCTGTCGGGTAGCTAGCATGAATTCTGGGGCGATGTGGTTTCTGACGACATGGCGGCAGCTGTCTTTCACGCAATTATCGACTGGGAATATCAGCCATTCTAGACGTCGAATGACTTTGTATGGCCTGGATAACAAACCAGCGGCGCTCTTGTTTGCTTTGCACGTACAACCTTGCGTTTCAGTGCACTAGATCTCCGAACCAACGATCCCACCATAATATCAGTGGAATGCGCACCTTACGTAACCCCGTATCCTACCAAGGGGTGTACTTCCTCGCCAGCTACACCGCGTGGTCCAGATTTCCTACATTTCAGTGTCAGCGGATTGTGATATGCTATAGCAAATGTCATACTGTACCCCCAGCTGCGCCCATGAATCTACCTGAAATAGGAATCACGAAGTAGACTGCGTTCTTAGTTTTCAGGAGTATACGTGTTATCTAGTGAAGCCCAGTAGCCTTCTGCTGCAACTGACTCCGAAACGGTGGAGATGGCGCTCAAAGCACAAATGTCGCTTAGTTAACTCCGTACGAGGTATACCCATGCGCATGGCACTCTGTCCCCTAACACTCGGGTTCAGATTGTATTAGCAAACCGGTGGTGTTTGTGAAGGACCAGCCGAAGCTTGAGCCCGATAGCGACTGACGACATCCTCGTGTTTCTCCTGTTTCTTCCAGCTCCTTCTCCTTCTGGTTCACCCACGGAGATAAATGCTGACACGCCGCAGGCGTCGCCTGACGTGTCCGACGCGCCTGTGGAGACGCCGACCCCTGAAAAAGCTCCGGTTGTAGAACAGCTTGCGGGAACACGTTTCCCGCTGGCACAGGATTCTCCATTGCCAGCACAGCCAACGGCTGAGCCGACCTCAACCGGCGTAGACGAAGCGACTCTGACGGTCGAGAGCCCTACACTTGTCGAGCTGGATACGGAAACCCCTGCGCAGATATCCGTGGTGTCGCCGATATCCGAGAATGTTCCAGTGACCGAAGAACCCGTTGAAGCACCACTGGCGCAAAATTCATCACCGACGGAACAGCTGGTTGCTGATCCGACAGCGGGCCCCGACGATGCAGCAGCACCAACCGTGGAGATCCCGCCACCCATCGCCGCGAACGCCCCAGCGGCCGAAGAGCCTGTCTAACCACCGCCGGCACAGGATCCTCCAGCCGTAGGACAGCCAGTTGCTGAGCCGACGGCAAACGACGCAGGCACAACAGCGCCAAATGCGGGGAACCCTCAAGCTGTAGGCCCGACTACGGAAACACATGTGCCAACACCTGTGCCAACGTTGGTACCAACACATGTGCCAACATCTGTGCCAACACCGATCACCGATAATCCTGCAGTGACTACCGTGCCTATTCTAATCCCCCTGGAAACGGCGTTTCCAGCGACAGAACAACCAGTTCCGGTGCCAACCATGGCGAACCCCGCCCCCCTCGGCCCCATCGCGGAGACCCAATTGTCACCAATAACTGATTCTTCCTCTTCTCCGGTGCTTGCAGAAGGCACTGTTGCTGAACCGACGGTATCATCAAACCCAATAGCACTAGATCAGACTCTAGCACCCGTGACAACAAACTTCGACTCTCCTCCCGAAGCTGCTCCCATCGCGACTCCTGCAGCGCCGCCTTCGGTGAAACCACGCTCGGCCACGGTCGCGCCACCGGCAACCCCACAAGAGGTGAAACAGCTCACGCCATGCGCATCTATTACGTCACGTAACTTATACCGTACATAGCTCTGCTGCTGGCCCATACGATCCAAACAGTGAACATCTGTTCGCTAAACAACTCCTCGGTTTAGCCGGTATAAGGGATAGAACGGGAGCTCTGATCGACAAAATGGGCCGGGAGTGACAAAAGAGAGAACGACTACACTCTATGTGGACCTTCCTACACCAACCTGTCCCTGTTCGTATATTTATGTAATTCGTTCATTTGTAAAGGTTCTTCGTCCTACCAACATGGCTGCTCTATCTACATCCATCGCTACCGTGGGTGGCGTGGCGATTGCCAATGGATGCAGCCTGCTCTCCAGCGCCGGAGGTACATCAGCCGCCGTAGACTCCGGACGCGTGGTGAGTTCGAATGCATTGTTGCACCAAGAACCTTAGGCGGCGTTTCAAAAATATTTGTATACATGCACGTCATGCCATAGGCTCTCTCAACGTCCGTTGGCGCACGTTCAATAGCACATGCTCCATTCTGGAACCCTGAATAAGCTCGACGTAACGTCTATTCCAGTTGGGGGAAATGTGTTATCTTGGCGTTCCGCAACATCGAGCATATATCACCACGTGACGTATGCCGTCTTCATCGGACGTTATCCCTAGGCATACTCGACGATCTCCACTACGCAAAGCTCCACCAGAATCCGAGTGCCATCAACGACAATGGCGTGGGTTCTCGTGGGGCAGATACAATTTCTGGCAACGTTGTCGCTTGTGGAGTCCACAGGAGCTGCGGACTCAGAGGTCTTGGATTTCGTGCAGCACCTCAGGTCCGAGGGTTCCAGCCATGAATTGAGCTGTGTGACATACTTCCAGAAGACCCTCTACTGTGGAATACCATGTCCGGCATGACAACCCGACCCAGAGACGCAGACGCTACAGCAGCGAGTTTTGGTACATGGTTGCATATAGTGGTGTAGTCAGTGAGACACACGATTAACCCTAACCCAATAGACTGTGTGTCTTAATTTTCGTATATACGTCAACGCGCTATCTCCTTGTGCCCGGTAGGTGGGTGAACTTCTGGTCTCCACCAAACTTTGTCGAATCATTGACATCATTGGCTTCAACTCGCCGGCTCCAGGGAACATATAGCTGGTCTTCGTGTGATATTGCAGGGGCGGAGTCAAACGACATCGGCGAGATCGTATTCATCGGAAACCTTGTGCTCTTCGCGGGAATTCTGCTGGCAATATTCCTCCTCCACATTTTGCTGGCGTCTGGTGTGGAGGCATATTGGCTGACAAAGGTGACCCCGCTCGCAAGCCAGTCGCGTCGCGTGCTCTCATTCTCGCACTGCATGCATCAGAGTATCATGCCAACAGTTTGTCCTGATTAAATTTGCGAGTAGAGGCTAAGGTGCGCAGTGCGGACTGCGAGCCTCCTGCGACACAATCACAAACGGGTGCTTGCAATGCTTAAGATAACTGTTCTCAGGAATGAAAAACGCCTTCGCTTGTCGACACAATCGTGCCCACCTACAGCAACGCGCCCAAGACGAGGCGAGGATGGCTCAGCTCCGCGGCATGGCCAATAAAGAGCTACCAGCCGTCGGGTTGAGCAAATGGAGCGTGGAGGTTGACGAAGATTATTATTCGAGAGCCGGGTTCAAATCGCGCCTGAGCGCCCCAGAACGTTTGAGAACGAGCGAAGGCGAAGAATGTGCAAAGTATGACGGGGTCGACGGCGACCAGAACGAAGCTCGCAGCGAAAGTCGTTTGGACATGGTTTCGGAATGTAGAGACCGTTCGACGTCTGCATGGTTGCATTTCCCTCACGTAGAGCTTATATTCCTGCTATTCGCGTTCGAGGGAGCCATTGCATCAGGTCTGTCGCTCCTGCGGGATAGCACATGCCCATGGGTCATCGTCATGGCGGCAACATATATGGTAGGTCACCTCGACGGCACTCAAGCTGTGTTCACGTTTTTGTAACATAGAGTATTGTATGTTGCATGGTTTCAAAGGGAGTCCACAACTCCCTGTGGCATGTGTTTGCCGTGCTCCCTGCTGACAAAATCAGTACCTTTTCTGCCGCCTGCACGTTTCGGCCAAACGCTCGTCTCCAGGAATAGTGTAAGACTCTGATCATGTGATCTCAGCTCTGCTTGTTACTGTGCCGCTGGTGGTGTATCCTCAGGTTCTCTACCCCGTCCTCATGTTCGTCATGGTGTGCCGGACTATGCTTTTACGAGTGCGCCCTGACACCCTCATCGTATTCGAGCCGACAACCGACCCAGACACTCCTGAGAACGAACGTGCCCACAAGAACGGTTTCTTCTCCAGGATGATATTAAGCTGGGAGAAAACCCATAGCTTGATTTCTTGAGCAGACGCGGGACAGTGGATGACGGCCGAACGGTCGTACACAGAGTCCCGGTCTGCAGACGACTGGCTTCAGACCAGTGTCGACGAAGACGTTCGACGACAAGGAGACCGTTTCCGCATCGGGTTCGAGCCGCTGTTCGTGGACTTCACCAAGGCTGGGTCGTGGTTCATGGTGTATTCTCTCGTGCAGGTGCATACGCTAGTACAGACAACTGCCATTTGGCGCTACCCATATCGTACTAAACTTGCGCCAACTCGCTCACATCCACCACCTCCATACCAAATACTATACCAGGTATTACATAACGATAGGGGTGGTTCGTTTAGGCCAAAACATGTTTGACTGGCGGGGCTCCTCAAGCCCTCAACTGAGGAGCTACTTACCCAATGTCGATTCAATATCATCAGTGTGATTCAATGTTATTCGTTGTACGCTTAGCCCATGGCGTTCTTCAACCGGTTGCACTTTAAGCTATCGCCAAGTTAGTGTTGGCGTGAAGTAAAGAGCTCGTCTCGTGAGGATTCGCAGGAAAGGGAGGTGCTACCCCAATTGTAGCACTCGTCCAAGCCTTGCCATGCGTAACCTTTGAACTGATGCAAGTTTCTTTCAGCAAGATGTTTGCTGCCCGTCATGGATGTTTTGTAGCTGCTCACATTTGCGACGCACGCGTCTTTCGTTTCGCGCAGTCTGCAGCGTTTGCGTCCATTGGAGTCCTGGTGGACGCGAGCGTGCAGCAAATCTCGTTGTTTGGTGGCCAGCTTTTGGTTACCTGCCTAGTTCTCGTGCGATTCAAGCCCTTCGCGAACAGGTGGGGTGTATTGTGTCGACAAGATACATTTCGGCGGCTAGCAGCTGTACACAACAAATTTCTGACCAACGGCCTGTGGATTTCACGTCAGGCCATAGACGGAGCGATCAAACATTTTCCTTCGGTCGCTAGACAAGTCTCAGTAAGCCCTGCGCTGATACCGCAACGACTAATAATACAAGAAATTAACGATGATTTTACGAAGTCCTTCGGGAACAGATACTGTAAGAACTGCAGGCTAGCATTGGTAAATATTTGCAGCTCCTATTTCGTGCTACGAATATGTGTTTCAGCTACTACAGTCGGCCCGGGTAGGTACCAATTGCAACGCTATTGCCGGAACATGTATAGAGGGCAATACGCCTGGGACTCTATCTAGATGCCAACCCGACGGTGTCACCGTCCCCCCTTTATTCCTCTCTATATAGAGACGGGAGGCCATGTCTTCCTGCAGAGCGGTGTACGTGTCCTCCTACAGGCGCTATGGCCAAACCGTGCTGAATTACGGTAGCAGCAAGGCCTATACAGTGTTTTTGTTTGGTCATCGCTTTTCTTTCAAACTCGACTTGCCGTGATCAGCGGTCTCTACCCCCGCGCCCCCCATGTCTCCGGTACATGCCTTGATGGTTGTCCCGCATAGGGTCCAACAGTCCCACTCCTTGCTGTTTGTTTTTGAAGATTATCAACCTCGTTCGGTCACGCGTTAAACTATAGAAGACTAAAATTCGTGACTTGTGTTTTCACCAGCTTTAGAACTCCCACCAAACGGGGTATCAATCTATCAGCTTGATTACCTGACCTCTTTGCCAGTACGAAACACTGACGATAGGTCCCAACCTTAATGTGTGTGCTCTGTACTATGAAGGTTCATCAACACATTAGCGGTGTGCCTTTCGGGCGCGGACGCTGTTTGCATGGGAGTTTTGACCATCGCCGCCGTGGCATGGGACGGGACCGAGAAAGCGAACAGGGCTGACCACGCCGTCGTCATCATCCAACTGGTGGTTCTTGTCGGTGGGCCCTTGTTATAGGTGTTGTAGGCCCCTTTTTCTCATTTAGGTCCTCAAGACGTCCTGCACCTGTCTATTCTGACCGAGTCTATCTTGAATCTTGAGCGACGTAACCCCTTCATTACAGCACCCTCATCGGCTTTGGAGATACGCTACATGAATTGAGAGCAAGATCCTTTCTGCAGCGGTGAAACGGAAAATGTTTGACATGGGCACGTTCGCACACTCCCGAACATCGAAAGGTCTTTTCCGGGAGCATCGACAGCGCGTATGGGTGGGCAATCGTATATTTATTCTCCCACGATGACCCGTTTCGGGAGAAGTTTCTTCGGTGTGTCATATCTCCGTCATCAAGGAGCTTCTACTACGTAGTTGACGCACGCTACGGCCGGAAGGGAAACCTATATTCCGACGCTTTTCACTTGACCAGCTCTATACTCCGTCCAGACATGACTTTGAAAATAAACGAAAGCTAAACCCGATGAACAATCCCATATCCCAGGTGAATAACGAATACTATGGTTAACTTCATATGAGTAGCCCCATCACAATCCGAAATGTTTCTGCCAAACCGTGGCACACCTATCGTAACGCGCGCGTCATACAAACGTGGAAACGGACTCAACTCCATCGCATGGTGGACGCTAAAGACCAGATCGCACGGCTGACCTGCTCCACTGGTGTTGTCATTTGATTCGCAGCACTGATGCTGCCGATGTTCATTGACCTCTCGGCTTTCGTGATCGGAGCAGTAGCCCAGTACGCGGAAAGCAATTTCGCAACGAAAGTGGTGGACGACAGCACAGAGGTGGGCCAAATGTCACCCAGCTTATTTCGCACATAGGTTCGGTTCGGAACGTTGGCTTTCGTGCGGGCGTTGCCTCACAAAGATCGCCTTTCAAAAACATGCACAATTGTTCATTCGTCCGTCAGGCAACCAATCGTTGAAGTTGCCATGCTTTACGTTTGCAGAAGAGACACACCACGGCGTACAATGGTGTCAAGGCAGAGATGGTTAGGCGACTATAAGATGGGGAACGAGCGCTGCTGACAAAGATATGCCTTTCACGCACGAGGTCCGTCGGCCTCTATCATCTTGGAACTGATGCTACTGCCATTGGTAACATCTGATATCAACGTCGATGTCTTGCTTGTTTGTTGCACACTTATGCATCCCGCCCCAAACCAGGAGGAACGGAGGTTTGTCCGCCGCTACGTCTCCAAAACCTGGGCCGCCACCTGGCGTACCATGCTCGGCAAAAATGTATTTGCCTGCGTAGAGGATACAACTGAAGGCGTTCGACGTCCTCGAATCTCCGCGAGCACTCCCCTGGCTCCAAAAACGTTGTTGTCTGGTCGCATGGGTTACTCACCGACGGGAATTTGCCCTTTCAGCCATTCCCTTGCAGGCGAATATTGACGCGGACCGGTTGAGGTGGGCACCAGTAATACTCCAGCGGTTTTGGTGCCTGTCCCTTGAGACGAGCCACGGAAATCTTTAGCACGAGATTCTAAATTAGCATTTCTGCGAAACCACGTACCTGGTATTACGTATTTTGAAATCAAGACCACGGGACGCTACCTGCGGTCCACTTTTTTCCATGCGGGTATTAAGTGACACCTAGTTTCAGCATTAGCGGGAGCTTTTTACAGCAGGTGCAAGGCTTTCCTCCGAAGTGGGGCTACGTTCTTAGATAGCAATGATTAGCCTGTGCCGCAAGAAGAGGGCTGGCGCGAATAAATGCACAGTTGGGAGCGGAGCACGCCACACCGAGCAGCGAAAAATGTTGGGAGACAATTCAATGTCGCGCGGTAACATAAGACGTAAACACGTACTAACGTGGTTCCTGTGAAATGCATCTGTACATGCATACACATGGTTTGCGTGTGATCGTGGCGGAGTAGGAAGTAAGCTGTTCCGATAAACCAAAATGAGGCTACTGGTTGGATGCGTAATGTTGTACAGCCAATGCGCCATTGCGATGTCAATTTGCATTTTGTTACGGCCAAGCGGCTACTGAGGCTGCAATGGTACCAAACGTCTTTGCCGCTTGCACAGCAACTGGTACAATCGTTGAGCTGTGCCTGAGGTGCACAGGAATATGAGCACTCTCTTTTGTTCGGCTAGTGAACCAACTAGGGCGAAGAGTCAAATGAACGCCCATTCCCCGGATATATTACCAAATTTAATCGAGCAGAAAGAACGCTCAGGCTGGGCGGAAGCGCACACCTTGCGTCGAAAAATCAAGCGCTGATTAGTGGCAAGAGGTGTTTGGTTTGACGCAAAAAAACGTACGGCGCACTAGCCGTTGCGCGACTATCGGCAAGCACCCGAGGCCATGATAAAATAACGCCGCCACTACTCGGATAATAGAAACTGCGACTAGGTGGGAAGATCAAGAAGCTTTGGCGGCGAAGGATAGTCTAGGAAGGGTCGAAACCGGCGCAGCTGTACGCCGTGGCACACCACGGGTATGGGAGACCACTTACCGACTTGCAGGGGGGCAGGCACTTCATCAGTCGCCGGTCGGGCGGGGGGCGCCTAGCTAGAAGTTTGGCGTAGATATAAAATACGGCAGCAGTCCATCTCACTGCAGAAATGTGTCTGGTTGTTTTTCGTGCAAGTTCTCCCTTTCGTATGCAGGGCACATACGCGCTGCTTCATGCTAAACGTCCAAAATGGTTTCTCCCGCGAATGCTGCCTGTAATGTCTACTCGAATCTCACACATTTCGTATCATACCGACCCCCACGAGTAGCGGAAGAGGGTGAGATCGCCAGATTTTGTGATGAGGACGTAAGGCTGGCGTTAGCGGGGAAAAATTGTCCCGACAAATCACAGCTATCAATGAGGTCAATGTTAGCCAGGTGTTTCCGTAGGAACCATTTTTTCATATTTAGCGCTAGACGAGCCGCTTCCAGGTATTCCAAGGCATGTCTTTGCAAAGGTTCGTTCTAATACTCGAAGAACTGATCAAGTAGGATCAATATTACGTGAGAAAGCGCAAAGTCGACCTTATATTGAAATTGAGTAATTACGAGGCAGTGCGGCAAACTACGCGCTTTTTGGCACTAAAGTCCAAACTACCATGATGTTTTTTTGAGTCAAGGCTCCGAAATGTTTCACACGTATTTTATGCGCCCCTTCTGAGGACGAACCAATGGGGGTGCCTTCTTTATACATATATTCGTATGAAATTCGGGGTCTAAGGTCGCCCAAATTTCCCCGGAAAGAACAGCTGGCCAAATTTCAGTCGGAGAAAACAAAGAAAAACGGTATCCGTTTGAGAAGGGCTCACAGAACACATGTGTAAAATTGCCACGGTTGTTCTCGGTACGTTTACCGCGTTTAATTTACCGCGGTAACACCACGGCTCATGGTAAATACCGCAATGGCGTGGATTACCCTTGTTTTTGGTTATCGCGGACAGTTACTATGCAAATGCTTAATTGCCGGAACTATCATACCCTGGTATGATATACCGCCGACAAGCATCAAGCCGTGGTCATGGAGGGCAGCAGTTGTCGGGGAGGCTGTCCATATGAGGTATAATATGAGAGTATTAGAAATACACCACAAGTACTGAGCTGTGCACTCAGCGCTGACTGTTGGCCCGGTCGGTGTGGTATGCTGTGTCAGGATATTTGTTGTGCAAGAACGACTCAATAGGATATTTGGGTTTTGTACTATACAATATTGATATATGGAAAGGCGGTTTATTGCTTATCGCGTTGTCATTGTCGTTTTTTTGGGTCGTGGGAGAGACTTCTCCCCTTGGCCAGATACACCTATCGCAGCCTCCTGCAATCTCCTATGTATCTCGCCCACACATTAACCGTCTCTCTCCCTAATATGATACCAGCCGGAATCCTAACTATTACCGCCTACAGTCGTCTCGGATGACCAAGCCTCCAAATGGTACCGTACCATTCGACTCCTCCGATCTAACTCAAATATCATATAAACAATAACAAAAAATTACAAATGTACGGGACCCTGGCTACCCCTACCGCTCTCCCCCCTCACCCTCCCCCATTCGAAAGAACAATAGGGGCGGGCGGGTGGGAAAGAAAAGGCTCAAATGCCTGGCTTGGTTGAGCAATCCAGCGACTATCTCATGTTTGCTCACGTCATCAGCAAGAGCCCAAACTCGCTTGTGTTCGGCGCGCGTTTGCTAATCTGCACGCGACGAGTTCCACACGAGACTGCTCGTGGGGTGCTCGCTTCTCGTTGCTACCAAATATTATGAACCAGATTCCCGACACAGACATACCTCATTCTCACTACAAAATAAACCTCGTTGTGTCCGTTACTGTGTTTTCGTAAGTTTACAGACAAACCTATCCTTTACTGCTTATCTTTCGAATTGCGTTGTCTTTATCGTTTTTCTGGGTCTAGGGAGAGAGAAAGATTCTCCCCCAGCCCAGATACACCTATCTCAGCCTCCTGCGATCTCCTATGTATCTCGCTCAAACATTTACCGTCTCTCTCCCTAATATGATAACAGCCGGGTTCCTAACTATTACCGCCTACAGTCGTCTCGGATGACCAAGCCTCCGAATGGTACCGTACCATCCGACTCCTCCAACTCCGAGGCACTTGGAGACTACTGATGCCGTATACTAGTTATCATTTCCTACCCCGGGCTGTACCTTCCCCCGGTTGTCAATCCTTCTCTTCGCTTGCCACGACTAGCTTACGTGACACCCTTATCGAATCCTCTATGATATTGTGCGTGACACCCTTATCGAATCCTCTATGATATTATGCGTATGCGCCATCTACGCGTAGGGTCTCCACCGCCCTTCTTTCTGAATCTTTCGATCCGATATGCCTCCTCGAGCTGGGAGCGTGGTCGCTCCCCCGATACGCAACGAGTGTAGGGCGAACGCATCGGGATTACAACCTGAGTTCGCTACTAACTCCATAATTGCTCGAAGAACACGACCGTACCCCACCACTCTTACAGATTTGCCACAGCAATACGAGGAGAGGGGGGCGTGGTCGAGAAGACCTGAGAAGCATAACACCAACCCCAACATACGGGCAACGGCACCGCCGTCGGTCCTAACGGACGACCTCCAACCGCGATATTTGGGTTCTGTACCATACAGTATTGGTATATGGAAAGGCGGTTCACTGGTATACGAAACTGTCAGCACAGGCAGCTTCGACGCCTGTGCTGTGAGAGATTCCACTCAGGTTTTACTCTACCCCAACCTCTGCTCAGCGCCAGCTACTGCATGATCTACTGCTGCAGCGCCGACAGGTTTGCCGACAGGTTA
>JAYJMJ010000405.1:3716322-3731371 GCA_036873875.1 Laminaria ephemera
TGCTGACGGGTGACGAGGATATTTCACGGCTTCTGATTGGTTGATTTGCTGAAGATAAAAAGTTTCATTTTTCACTTAATCTTTTTTTTGGGACATTTTTATAGCCGCTAACGGCTAAAATATGCCTTCATTGGCACTGCTAACAGTACTGTACTTCCGGGATACCTGCAGCGGGGACCCCACTACCGTATAGTGCGGTCTGTCATTTTCACCTGGAAATAGTTTGTTTTGGACAAGAAACTGCTGGTGAAACACAGTACTACTCTCGTACTGTTTGGTCTGGTGGTGGAGATGTGTATGTGTGTTCTTCACATTAAACTGATATGTCCACCCTGAAAACATTTGTTGGTGGGAATTTCGGTATGATGTGATGGTGACAGCTATGGTCTACTGCACTGTGAGTAGTTAAAATCACTTTGCATGCGATGGTAACAGCGGTGCTTTGCACAGCAAAAGCGCGAAATGCTGTAAAACGTCATAGGATAGTGACCCCCCCATTAATACCCCCTCCCTCCATTAATAGCGGTTGCTGTACGTTATTAATGGGTACAAAATCCATTGATCACGGGGGGAGGTTGGATACTCTTGTAGTCCAGAGGTGCTCAACGTGTTGTGTACGTAGTATACGAGCAATTGATTGAAGGTTTCCTTACAATCCAGAGGTACTCAAACGATTATGTACGTATTATACGAGTAATGCTGAGTGCAGACGAAATGACCAATACCCCTGCGTTTGTTATGCGAGTTAACCAGATACCGTATTTTATATACGTAACATCAAGTTACCAAACTGTTCAGAGGATCGTTACTTCTATCACGGTATCTTGTCAAGTAGCAGCATGGATTAAAACTCCTCAAGCACTATGGTACCAGGTGGTACTCTTCCGGGAAGGAGAACGCGGAATAACAGTATCCTCGACTTAATAACCTCGTGACGTGTAGCGAGGGGTTGCGCTCTGATTAACTGGTGCTCTGAAACAATCACGGTTTGAATTTGTGTCATCCCAATCGTCAAATAGGCGCCGAGTCAACTCTGGAATATAATAGCCTTATGGGGAGGATTTGCGGTGAGTAGGGGGAGCAAGGGGTATTAATGTTTTTGCGGTGAGTAGGAACAGTAGGTAGGTATGATGAATGATCAATCCTGCGGAAACCATAGCAGCCTTGTGTCGACCAACGATCTTAGCGAGCTGAGGTGGTACACTGGTATGACATTTTTCTGGGAATTTGTATGCTGGTACTGTGACGGGAGAATTTTCATCTTGGTTTCGGTGCACATCTCCGCTGACGACGGTGAGGCATTCCACCACGGTGAGGAAGTTCTGAGTATATCCGCGAAGAGGTCGACGCATGATTTCACAAAGGTGGTTTACAAAATACTATACCGCGTTTTCCGCCGAGGACGGCGTGAATTTCCACAAGTGTGACTCATGAAATGTGACTTTCTCCGTAGAGAATGACGGTAAATTCCCATGACCAGGTTTGCAGGTCACTGATATCTGTTCAGCCTGTCTCTATGACTATTAATGCCCAAAGGAGCAATGCCAGGGGCTGTTCAGTGAAAACAAGACCAGGTCTGCGGGTCAATGGGGGGTTTGGAGTAACAGTAAGAATGCATGTCCGTAGTTGAAGAAGCGCATGTTTCTGTTATAATCAAAGAGTCTCGTAAATCCAACGCGTTTTGAGAGCCTGGTACAGAGAAGACTAGATCGGGACTGCTTGGACAGAAGTCATGCATTTTGTTTGAATGCTACATGACATGAAATTTTCAATTTTGCTAGTTGTACAACACTCTTGTCAGTATAAATCTGCGATACGCGTGATTTTAAAAGCGTGATTTACGAGTTGATTTTTTTCCGCTAACGATGGCGAGAAATATTTCCATGCTGGGGACGGCATGATTATCGAACTTTCACATTTGTGGCTGATCGGCTCGCAACGTGAGACGAGGGGCTTACTGATGACTCAGGAGGCCTAAAAAGATTTACGAGTTGATTATTTTCCGCTAACGATGGCGAGAAATATTTCCAAGCTGGGGACGGCATGATTTTTCGAAATTTCACATTTGTGGCTGATAGGCTCAGAACGTGAGACGAGGGGCTTACTGATGATTCAGGAGGCCTAAAAACACGGTTTGGATCTGGGATATTTAGGAGTAGAATTGGAAAATTGGGGAGGCAGATAACTGATTTTGGACTTTTGAAAATGAGATTTTCCTGCATTTCATTGTGTAGTTTGACGTGATGTTTTGGATTTGAGCATTTGAAATTTGCGATGGGTTTTTTGTGTATACCCAGCCGGGAGGCAGTTGTCTGATTCTATAGTGAGTTTTGGGACTACCGTGTTTTTAGCAGTACACTCGTTGCAAACCTCTTTCACCAGTTGATGTCCGTTTGATTACTGAGGTTCAACTCCTCTAGTTACGGCAACTGAGTGCTGATTGCTGGTTTGATGTTGGAGTTTTTGGATTTTGGTTTTTGGATTTTGGATTTCGGATTTTGGAGACTGATTCTGGATGCTGTTCCTGGATTGTGATTCTTGGTTTTTGGAGTGACGTTTAGGGACTACAAGTATGGTACTGATATCTTTAATTCTGTCACAACAGTGCAGGGAAGATATTGATTGCCTGTATTTTTCATTGACTCGTTTTACCTTGGGGAAATGATAATATGGTATCATACCGTACCAAATACAAAGCAGGGAGGCTGTTGATTGTCCTTTGGTGCTTGGTACGGATATGGATGTGGTTGACGGTAATAGGGAGTTCCAACGGTATTTTGGGATTCTCGTAGTGAGAAATACGCGGCGGAACATCTCCGAGTAGGCGGAATTATCGTCTATCTATTTTGCCGGCACTCTCCTGCGGACTCTCTACGCTGTGTCCCAGGATAAAAATATATGCACATTTTATCTATACATCCCCGGGACCTCCACCAACCCAGCTTCAGTCCGAACAGCAGGAAAACCTACTGTCTCCATCATCTCTATTAGGAAACACCTTTCTTCTCGTTTTCAGTACTTCTCTGTTAACGTATGATGATCCGTCATCAGTAGGTCTTTGTTCCGACACATGCTACGATAGACTTTCACCAGCTTTTTTCTGAGCTTCATCGCTTGAGGAGCTCTGTGCCTCACTCACAACTTGATTTTGTGTAAACAAAAAGTGCAACCCGATGAACAAACCCATGGCCTAGGTATAAAAAAAATCAGATTGCAAAACAAGAATGGCATCCCGACGATTTTGGGTTAAGGAGCCCCGTCATTCAGAAACAAAAACGCCAAAAAGTGCTACCTCTATCGTAGCACGCGTCTTCCTGCGATTGCATGTTGAGTCTTGTCCCTCACGGCCAGTCGTAGTAGTACACATCTCGCACGAATGTATCCTGCTTATTCGCAGCGTATGGTTGCAAGATAGTCATGTTGTCCACCGTCATGTGTTCTGTGTTCTGTGAAGTTATACATAGCGAGAAGGGTGCAAGCCCGGGGCTGCTTGTGTAGACACCTCCTCCATCCAATGGAGAGAAGACGTCATCAACGGAAAGTATCTGGGAGGAGGTTCTTAGGTGACGTTGCCGTCAGATAGTACGCAAGCTCCGTGCTATCGGCTATTATGACGGACAACAAAAAACGGACATATACACATACATATCGTACAGTTCATATGATTGATACTACTGCAAGACATACTACTGTAATTCAAGACATTGACGATTTTTCACCTTCGAGACAGACATGATAGGCCCTGTGCGTGTATACCACAGGTTTCCGCCAGCGATAACACCGCCTGCAAATGGTGATGCAGAAAGAGCCACTGTTCGTACCAAAAGCATACATCAGTGAATGCAGAGTTGCTCCTTTTGATGCTCCATACCTTCAGCGGCGGAACAGCCTACTGTAATCACATCCACAAACACATTTTCTATTGAGCTGCCCACAACAGAAACGCCTGCAAATCATGGCGTAGTAAGCACTGCTACTCGGTCAAAATCACATAGATATCAAGTGTATCAGTAACTGCAGAGTTGCCCCTCGTGACGCCCCGTACCCTTGGCGGCGAGACAACCTGACCCTATCCTCTGTGCAGAATCATTTGCCTTTGAACGTAGCGTTGCAAGGTTTCACGGCCAGACAAACGCGGCTGCATACGAACATGAGTTAAATAAATATATGCTACTTCGAAGTATTATTGAAATTATTTCTTGTAATTTTTTGCCATCCTCTCATGTGCAACATGAACTCCAACGTCGATCACTCATCTATATTATCAGAAAGAAGAGACACTGTTAACACCAGGTGAAGATCAGTCGCCAATCGACGTCAGCACGGCAACACCCCGCATGTGCGCTAAATATTTACCGGTACAGAACATTACAAGGCTTCACAGTCGGACAAACGCGGATGTACGAACAAGCGCTAACTATATACCAGGTCCTTCTTACTGTACGATCGAAAATACCACATGGGGATCAGTCATCAAGCGACGTGAGCATGGCAACACCCCGCTGCACCCAATGAGACGAGTCCAAGTGACTCGCGAGCAGGATGAAGCAGATGAAGTTTGTCGAGTGCCCAGTCGTACTCAAGATGCCCCTCCTGTCGGAAGTCTTGTAGACCGGACACGCGTAAGAAGGGGGTTCAACTAAGTCTGACTTCCGCGCGGGCTTGAACCACACAATCGGAGCGCCGGAAAAGAGAACCTGCGAAGCATTTGGTGGCCGTACGAAAGGGAGGAGGGGGGGAGAGAGGGAGGGGCGGCGGCAGCTTATCTCGGGCATTGCATCTTGCCACTGTATACTGGCCCGTTCAATGCCGTATCTACTGTTTATACAATGTCTAGAGAAAATATTGGACGGTGTTCACGCATCGAGGGCAACTTCCCGTAAAGTATTCAGTATGCAATAGTCACGTGGTCTGCCTTGGTAGATCAGGCCCGGGTCCTTTTTACCCACCCGGGCTTGGGCAGTGGTGCCGTTTAGCGCCGTGAATACCAAAGTAGACGGTATCGAATATCGGGCGGGGATGTGGACACGCGTGTTAGAGATGTTTCGTTTACGGATTAGGTTCCAGGTTTACGAAATACTCCGGAGCATATCTAAAGTAGATTCCGCATGGGCCTGGTTACTCACCTTTGGCAAAGACTCGGCAAGGCGCATCTCTTTCTTGTCCCATCGCGCACCCTCCAGAAACAGTCCGTTTATGTACACCCCGTCCTCGGGGCCCTCATCGTAGTCATCCTAACCAACAGGGACAGCGAAATATCGTTTGTTGGTATGTTGTTTTTTGTCGTGGTTCCCACAGTGCATACTTAAACCTTCGACAAATCAGAAATTGAGACTTCGGGGCACTCATCCTACAGTAGTCACCCTGCACAACAGGGGGCAAAACAATCGCTTATGAGCATTCGTGCTATAATACTATACCAGGTACGTGTAGTACGAGTACTGCACGTATTGTGTCGTTATTAGCAAGAATAGTGCGTACTTCATACATTCAGGACATTGAGACTTTCACTCTTGATGGACTTCCCCTTAACCAGCGAGAGACAGCGGAGCGAGATACTATAGAAGCGTCTAACAAGACTGAGACGCCAGTGTAATGGGCGCGACGTTTCGTGATGTCCCACAACACGCAATTGTTTCAGGGCGATGCCACAAGGTGTTGTCTGGATTCCCTCCCATCAATACACGTATATGCCAATCGTTCTTGTTGGGATCGCATCGCGTCTTTCTACGTCCACACCATAGCGAACCGGCAATGCAATGGTCAGTCACATATGAGACAGTTAATTCACAAATCGACGAGCAGTGAGAATGCTGAACCCTCTGCGCGATAAAAGCTAACACGTGTACGGGGGGGGGGGGTGTACTCATTTTATGCATAGCCGTAGCCTTAATGCCATAGACGCTCGCACCCCAACAATGCCAGGACGGAGCACTTCGAGTTGTCCCCGACCAGGCAGACATCGTGCGCACCAAGCGCGAAGCTCTATGAGGTGTTCGGCGAGTCGCATGAAGAGTGAGCGGCACCCTACTAAGAACCACTTGTGAGGTGGATTTTCGCACTTTGTGCGTACTTTCTTGCATACGGATGACAGCTTCGAACGAATTTATTCATTTTCTGGTGTAACCACTTCCAGAGATAGCAATGGGATACTATATAACTGCCTCGTGGGTGCCTTGCCATAGGCGTGTATTGGGGGGGGGAGAAGGGACGACACCTATGACCACAGCTTGTCCAAAAGGCCGCTGAGGGTGAAAACTCTTACGAGTTGAGCCTGAAAGAAAAAACGACGTATAAAAACAAAGAGCCTGTCAGCTATTAAACGAGGTTTTTACCTTAGGCATGGATTCTTGGGAGAAGCTCACGTGATCGATAGGGATCGTGTAACGCCTGGCGAAGTTTTGACTAGCCCCGGTCAAGAACGCCTGAGTGAAAAAGAAACCCGATACCCAGAAAACTGGTGGTGGTTTATCGCGCAGCCACCTGCAAAAAAGAAGATGGTACGAGGGTTAAGGTTTGCTGCAGGTGCGAACGAAAGAACGAGTTGATTAGGACAGCGAGGTTTAGCATAAGTGGGCCCTTACGTATACATTGGGCATGGACAGCCATGCATGGCTCCCAACTCCCCTCTCATACATGGCAGCAACACTTAAGCGACATAAATTGAAACACGCCGAGTACAGTACAGGACACCTATTTTATTAATAATAACAAACAGAAATACTGACCCAGGCTGGACTTGTTATTTGGGAGAAGGTGTGTTCTACACTAACTTCAGTACAACGGCTCCCGGAATTAGTGTATTCCGGTATATATCAGCCTGTCTTTCTTACTGCTGTGTTTCTGATTAGGTTTCGTGTACTGTATGTCCGATGCTACTCGGTGCTGTAGCCGCCTTTACTGACGTTGGCAGCGGTTTCCCACATCAACACCGCTAGGCTCGTTGATAAAAACGCAGTTATTGCCACAGTTTTTTCTAGTTTTGATAGCGCCAAAAAATGGGGATCCCTTTCGAGAGTTTCCTGAAGCGCCCGCCCACCACTAACGCACACAAGGTGACCACAGGTACAAATATCCGGCAGCTCTTGCTAGTCGACCGGGTCTCAGCGTCTAGCGCGTCGTCTGAGACAACGGAGGTTTGCCGCAAACGCACCCTACTGCGGTGGGAGTACACCTGAACGTCTGAGGCTCCTCACTTGAAGGGTTCAATATCTCACCCACAAACTGAAGTTGAGACAAGGTGAAAGCGCAACCCGATGAGCTAGCCCATGGCCTAGGTATGGATCGCAAACTACGTACAACACGAACGGAATTGCTAACGACATTAGGCAGTTCTTCAGTTAGGGAACCCCGCCAAGTCAGAAGTGTTTTGTCCAAAAAAAGCCAACCCTGTCGCAGCACGCGTCTGCACTTGCCCCCCAAAGAACCCCAGGCGCTGCAGGAGGTCTGACACGTATCCTGATAGCGACTTCCTCGACGGATAGCTGCTTGAGCCCCACATTGTAGGGATTTTGCCGAAGAATAGCTCGTTGCCGAGTACCTGTACGCGCACAGTGAAGGCCAGCGCGATACGCTTAGGGCTCGCAGCAAGCAGAATGAAGCTACGTTAGAAGATTGATCACCACATGCATTCCGCTGGCCCAACCTCATCTACCGTGTCCTGGATGAACAGGTCATCCTTAGTAGTGTTCTGCGCCTCAAGAAGCCGCATTACTCTTAATAGCACATGGTCATGACGAGGTAGACTGTATTATCTGAAATATGCATATGCCCTGCAAAAAGCTGCATACCTTGTATTTACGTCGGTTTAATTTGCCGAGAATAATGGTTGTTCTTCAAGTACAAGGAGGTAGCAAGCAAATTGAACCAACAAAAGGAAAAATGCTACCTTAGACAATAGATTATCACACGCATTCCAGTGGACTGAACATATCGAACGTGTCGTGGATGGCCGGGTCCGTTGTCTCTAGAGGTAGGCTGCGCCATTATCACCTCTAGTGTTGCACTCATGACAACGAGCCCCTTGACCGCTTTCTGGAAGCCGAGCAGCGACGACTTAATGACGTTTGTCAGTCAGTAGTTTCCCAATCGAAGAGCCGCATCAGTCATAAACATATCAACAAACACGTCCTACTCCTATCGTAACAGGGCTCCTCCCTTACCTCTGGTGCTACGGGTACGGCAACGAACCTCTTCACCGCGTTCTGCATGCTGAGCAGCGAAGATTTTATGGCGTTCGCTAGGTTGATGAACCGCTGCATCTAGTGAGAAGACTAAGCTACCTTACAAAATGGATCACCACACGCACCCCAATGCACAGACCACATCTAAAGTATCCTAGACGGGTCATCTCTACTAATTGCCCGAACCTCCAGTGCTGCGCTCATGACAACGAGCCCCTTGACCTCTTTAGGAATGCTGGGAAACGAAGACTTTATTGCGTTCGTTCGTCGTTGGGTTGTTGAACCGCTGCAGCTAGCAAGCAAGTTGAAGCTACCTCCGAAAACGGGGCACCACACGCACCTCAATGAACCAGGCACATCTAAAGTACCCTCGACGGGTCATCTCTAAGGTTAGTCCTTACCGTTAGTGAACGCGGGCTACGATAGGAATCTACTTGTTCTTGAGGCTCCTCACTTGAGGACCTCTATTCATCACCCTAAAGCTGACGTTGAACATACCTGGTAACTGAGAGGACAACCCGGTGAACAATCCGCCGTGGCGTAGTTCTAGCCCGAATAGTATTGTAAAACATATATGCCATTCCATCGGTATTGGGTTGAGGAGTCCCGTCGATCAGAAACACTTTGTTCAAAAAGTGCTCCCTCTATCGTAGCGCGCGTCAGTGCTGCGTTCATAACGACGAGCCCCTTGACCGTTTTCTAGACGCTGGGCAGCGACGACTTTATCGCGTTCGCTAGATTGTTGAACCGGAGCAAGGTGGGGTTTTGGGTGAAGAATAGAGCTACTCAAGGCAGGAGCCCCAGCAACATTAAGCTCGCCCATAAAGTGCTGCAGGGCCCCTTTTGTAGCGTGCGTCTACATAGCCTTACCTCTAACGCGGCGCTCATGACTACGAGCCCCTTGACCGCTTTCTGGATGCTGAGAAGCGACGACTTTATGGCATTCGTGAGGTTGTTGAACCGCTGCAGCTCCTGGCAGAGCACGGTGTTCATGCTCTCGTCCCACCGTACCGGGTAGCGTATTTGAGCAGCCTCCATATCGAACCCCTCGGGAATCTGTCGGGAGGGAAAGCAAAACTCTCGCGCTCGTTAGGTTGAAATGTCAGCCGTCTGAAAATCACCAACTCGATGTTCTTAAGACACAATGTATAAAATTTACTTCGTGTACATGGTATATAGTGGAGTATATGTTTTGAATAAACTAAACTATGAACTCGTTTGGGCTGGTCGGTGTTACTTGTCGGGTTGCTTGCGCGATGACTATTCTGTTTTCTTTCAAGCCCACCACATCCCGAAGGGAAACCTTGCATGTGGTATAATCGTGCTTTGATTAATACATCAATCTACTGTAGGTTTAATTAATATACACACACAAGTGTAGCGAATATGCATGGCCTCCATGTCGAATCCGCTGGGAATCTGTCCGGAGGCGGGAGAGCAGGAAAATTGCTTGCGCTGATTAGGCTGAAATGACAGCCGTTTGACATCCGCCGACCCGACGATCGTTCGGAGAGGATGCGCGCTGCGGCAGGCTTTCACCTTACTTTGCGGAGGCTCCTATTAATAGCTTGAGGGGTTCTTATGCGTTACAACAAAACTGATTGTGAGATAAACGTAAAGTGCAACCTGATGACAATCCCAAGACCTATTACGGAGGACCATAGTAATCTAGTAATGAGGACTAAATATGGTTAGTAAAAACAGTGGGATATATAGGTTTTTGTGTGTATCGTGGCTCCTGATTACTATGGGCCTCCGTTGTAGGTGTAAAACGAGTAATAGACGCATGCTACGATAGAGGTGCATCATTTTTTTTCTGAAGCTCTTCACTTGAGGAGCTCTGAACCCCACCCACAAACCAAATTTTGAGCAAACTGCAAGTGCATCCCGATGAAAAAACCTATGGCCTACGTACGCAAAAAAATAAATAAGACATTCCGACGATTTAGGGTTAAGGAGCCCCGTCATTCAGAAGAAAAAAAAACGAAAACCGCTACCTCTATCGTAGCGCGCGTCAATACCGTTCAACAAAAATAACATTCCGACAATATAAGGTAGAGCCTTAAGCCTCGTTAGCAGGACGTATTGTAGCCAAAACGTGCTGCCCCTATCGCAGCGCGCGTCTGCACTCACCTTCGACAGTATGTCTGCGGCAACCGCGTTGATTGTGGTCTCCTTGTCCAACCCCCCCGATCCCCCTCCGCTCGATTCTGTCAGCAGCACGGATTTGAGAAGCTGAACCGTGTCGCTCTGCGCCCTGGTGATGGAAGCGTTGTCGTGCAGCCCGAATACCTCCGGCGCAGCTGTCAACGGTAAACTCTGCGGGGAAAACAAACAAGCAAATATCCGTCGGTGCATACACCGAGCCGCTTGTTCTGTCTAGATTTTTACACATCCGACAGATCATGATCTAGATAATGTATATCCGATATCTGACGAATTGGGCTAGTTCTAAGCGTTGTCGTGCAGCCCAAACACCTCCGGAGCAGCTGTCAACGGGAAACTCTGCCGGACATAAATCATGCACGGAGTCGTCGGTGTAGGCACGTAGTCGTTGGCGTATGCACAGCGCCGTTGGTGCTGTCAAGACATCACATATCTGTCAAGACTTCGCGGTCTAGATCTACGCGTTGTCGTGCAGTTCGAACAGCCGTCAACGGTAAACTCTGCAGGTGAAAAAAATCATGCAAATATCCGTTGGAGCCGGAACGTTAAGAGATCGAAACGGTTGTCCGGAAAGCACATTCCTGAACGAAGGGGGATAGTCCTACGGCCACTCTGGTCTTAGAGAGAAGCGGCAAACACTGTTTGGTTTCGCCTTGGGCGCAGCTGTCAACGGTATACTCTCCGGGAGAATATCATGCGCAGAGCTGTTGGTGTATGCACGGAGCCGATGGTGTATGCACAGAGTAGTTGGTGCTGCCAAGATTTGCAGTCACAGAGGGACAGAAGCTGCAAACACTTTTGGGTTCCGCCTGGCCAGACTTTGTTGACAAGTGGAGCGTGCTAAAGGAAGGGGAGCGCCGACATTTTCTGAGGAGCTCTATCTCATCCAACGCCCGATTTTGATAAAACAAAGTGTCAGCTGTGCGCGACACGCAATCGTATGGGTTAGGTATCACATGATTAATTGCATAAAATTCACATCCAAGTCAACTCTATTGAGTAGCTCCTCAGTTGAAGCGCTCCGTCAGTGAGAAATATCTGGCCTCAAAAGTGGAACCCCCGCCGTAGTATGGCTTTTCGACACATACCAAGCGCGCGGTGAACGACTTACCTCGATGTACTCCAAGTAGGCCTTGCGGGATCCGTCAGGTGGCATGACGTAGTCCCCGCTCGCCGATAGTAACGCGCCTGTAGATGGCCCGCGAGATGTGCCGCCAGCGATCAGCGAGTGAGCAAGAATGTTCGTTTTTCGTCGATGGTTGGTTTGTATTTTCGATTGGGTAAGGCCACAGGTTTGTGTTTGCACTGGGTATGGCCACAGGAAGAGCACGCCTGCCTCCCTTCCTTTCGGCAGAGGTTCAACTTGTTAAATGATACTGCCCAGCTTGCGGCATTCGACACCGCGAGACACGGGACCGCGATGAGCTACGTCAGGGAGGATACGTTTAGGCCCAAACCTTTCTGGCGGACGGGGCTCTCCAGCTGAGCAACTGCCAAATGACTCTAGAACGCTATTTTTGTTTTAAAGCACTGTTCGAACACATACCTAGCCCATAGAATTGAGCCGATGAACGTTTGCTACTGCCAAGGGAGAGCCCGTGGGCGTAGTTGTTGTTGTTGTTGTTGTTGTTGTTGTTCTCACATTAACTATCATAATCAAGTCCGTGGTCACAGGACAGGTTCCAGTCACTCTGGAGTGGAAGAATACCCCAGGAAAACAAGAAATACAAACCAAAAGTGGTACGCGTATATATCATACGAGCTGAAGCAAGTCGTACATCCGCTAAACCAAAACCTAAGAGTGAAATCGGAAGTCAGCGTACGTACGTATCAGGCTCGTACTGGCACAT
This sequence comes from Laminaria ephemera, assembly GCA_036873875.1. Taxonomy (NCBI): domain Eukaryota; class Phaeophyceae; order Laminariales; family Laminariaceae; genus Laminaria; species Laminaria ephemera. The sequence goes on from JAYJMJ010000405.1 coordinate 3,728,522, forward strand.
ACGTTTCAATAGACGTGACTGAAACCGACTACACCGCATGCCACCAAGGGAAACAAAAAAATGTACAAATCCGAGGAGAAAATAAATAAATAAATAAAGGAAGACAGAAAGAAAAAATGAGAGAAAATAAACCGAAGCAGAAAGATAATACGTACGTAAGAAGATGTGTAGACTCGCCCGAAGGGGGGTTGTAGCGAGGTAAAGGCAAACCATACATCGCCAAGAAAGAACAAAGCAAGCGTCCGAAAAATAACCAAACAACCAAATAATACTAAAAGCAATCACGTATTACACGTAGTACGTGAATACATACGTGCGCTCGCCAGCCGGGGTAGTATACCTCGGTGTCAATAGTAGAAAACACAATATGTCAGGTCACCACACTGGGCACATTTAACCTCCACGCCTGCCGTGGTACGCGTCGATTACCTTCTTCTAGCAGGCTGTCTTGGTACATGCGGTGCAGAACGCAGTGGAGCGTCCTTCTGTCCTTGTCGTCCGTAACTCTACCTCCATAGTTGCACTCCCCTGCGGTGTAGTTGAGGGCCTTAAACGGTACTCTGGGCGGTGGCAGTGGGATACGAACAGCGGTAGCGATAAAATCTTCTTGTTAGGTATATGAGGGCTCCACCATGTTAGGTATGTATGTGCTCTTCCATGTTCGGTACGCAAGTGGTTCTATTAATAGACGTATCGAACGTCTACGGTATTTTCGGTCACCGCATCCTGTTGTTTATGCTTGTACATGATACGGGATATTGAGATGTCGGGTTTTGCATTATGACGGTGCACCCGCGCTTCTCTACTTGTATTTTGACCTTTTTTTTTATCTCTACATGGATACTCGAGTGGAGCGCTTATTATAATGGTCTATTTGTTTATCTGCCGGTGAGTCCGTCACCCCAGCACTGTCCGCACGTCGGGTAAGCCCGTCACGCTTCGAGCAAATAACACGCCCCCTTGCGTTGTACCCGTCGTCGTGGTGCATTTGATGGGGGCGGCGGCAGTGGGACACGAACAGGGTAACGGCGATTTCTCCTCGATACACGAACCATGCTACGGTACGGGGGGGGTACCAAATGTTTATCAGTTCCCACTATCACGGGGGAACATAGTAATCAGGACCAAACATGGTTAGTAGAAACAGGGGAATATATTGTTTTTTGTGTATATCGTGGGTTCTGATTACTATGGTCCTCCAAAATATGAGGATCTCTATAGTTGCACTCTTCAGCAGTGTAGTTGAGTGCCTTTGACGGCACTCTGAGAGACGGCGAGACGCAAAGCGACGGTGGCGGCGATATGACGAATGCCATGGTAGCGGGTTCAACGAGTTTCTGTGAGGATCTTCACTGAAAGAGTTCCGTAACCCCACCCGAAAACAGACTCGGCGGAAAACCTGAAAGTGAAACCCGATGAGTAAGCCCATGACCTAGGTCTAAAACGAATTACAGCGTCAAACCACAAACGTTATACCATAGGTATTGGGTATTTCCTCTGTTCAGGAGTTCTTTCAGCCGGCAAGCAATTGGCGAAACGTAGTGGCCCTATCGGGACACACGAGGGGTTATTTTGTTTGCTTCACACCTGTCGTTCTCGCTGAGGAATATGGCCAACTCCTGAGCCGATATCCTCACGCCCGAGTCGTTAAACTCGTACAATGCCGAAAGTTCCACCCTATCGGCCCGTACGTCCTCCATCTATTTGTTTCGCAAAGTCCGGTTTAAGATGGGGTAGAGAGCTCCTCAAGTGAAGAGCCCTCATACCATTTTGGTGCACCTCTGCCGCAGCGTGTATCGTGCGTTCTTTTGTCTCTACACAAATTAGGCTGAAAAGTACAACGCCTGCTGTGGCAAACCTCAGACGTATTTAGTTGCTATTGATAGTAACGGAGCGTGGTTTTGGTTGTCCACACCTGTCGTTCTCGTTGAGGAACATGGCCAGCTGCTGAGCCGATATCCTCAAGTCCGAGTCATTAAACTCGTACGGAATATTCCACCCTATCGGCCCGTACATCCTCCGCTCTTGGACCAGGGCGTGGAAGAAGCACAGCCCGAACAACAGCTTCCGGAACTGGGGCCCTGCTTGGATTATGGCCATCATCGAAAAACAGTAAATATTGAGGTAAACAAAGAACTCATCGCGAATAGGCAAAGATACTTAGCCGGAGGGGATGAAAGAACGGGATGCGTGAGCCGAAAAGCATGGGATGTTACGTGCGCTACAACAGAGATATCACACTGTTGGTCGTTTTCTTTCTGACTGAGAGGGCTCTTCAATCGTGGAACCAGCCATTATCGTCGTTGGGATATCATTTGTGTTCAAAACACCGATTAGCTGAATGCCTAGGCCATGGGGTTGTTCATCGGGTTGAAATTTCGTTATTTCTCAACGTCGGTGCTTGGGCGAGGTACAGAACCCCGCACGTGTCGAGACTCACAAAACGTTTGGGGTTACCGCTATCGCAGCATGCGTCATACACGTTTTCAATATTCGGAGAAATTTTTGCGGAAAACAAACGTAATCGCTCGAGCGAGCGAGGGTGTGGACAACATACCCTTAGAGCACGACTCGAAGAAAGAGTCATCCGAGATGGGGTCGGAGCTGTAAGATGCCTTGAGATTAGCCCTCAGTCCCTTAGGTGCCTCGATCGTCATCTTCACCCCATTTTGAAGCACCGATACTGGAAACACATCCGATGGGTAGGTCGTGCACCATAGCCGGAACGCTGCATTCGTGACGTCAGGATGGAGGCTTTCCGTCTGGGGGTAAGGAAGGGAGTTGTAATAGGCGGGGTTAGGGGGGGGGGGGTCAAGGATGGGGGGCGGGAGGCTGGGAGGCGGGGGAGGG
>JAYJMJ010000405.1:3744838-3777738 GCA_036873875.1 Laminaria ephemera
GTGAGAGGCGTGTTTTACAGCGTCGTTGCCAACCGACACCAACCCCGTACAAGAGGTGGCTTGTTTTACAGCGTCGTCGCCACTCGACGCCAACCCATCCAGATTTAGAGGAGGGGAGGGGTGAAATCATCGTGGGGAGGTGGGGTGGGTGAATGATCGACCGAGACATTATACTGCGCCCTACTGCTATATATGATGCGTCACGAGACCGTTTTTTTTGTTGGCGGCCAGCTCTGTAGGTTTGTCGTTTTTCTCATGGCGGTGAAGGCCTTATCTGTAGTGTAGCAGTACGCCGTGTCGGGAGAAGGGGCTACTGTGCCAAACATGGATACACTCGCCGACTGCTCCCAGCCATCGCTCGCCGGGAATCACGTTGTCGCATCAATATCCCGTTTACCGCCTGCGGTTGTCTTTCTCTCAGGCTGGCGGTCATACCTCTTTCTGAGAGTAGCGCGTGAACGTCGACTCCACCAGGGCAACTTCCGCTGTTGGTCGGAAGTTTCCAGTAACATTCTGGCACATGGAAGACGTGGTGTTGAAGTATAATATCTCTGCGCTCACGTCCCCCCCGCTGATTCTTCGACAAACACAGCTGCCATGAAGTTGACATGAAAGTGGTAGTTGGAACGGGACAGGGACGAGCGCGCGAGGCGATAAGACAGCATTCATGCGTTGGGCGCTGGATATTAATTTCGTCATATGGGTTCGGTAAAAAATGAATGGGTTAAATGGGGCATGGAGTTCGGTACGCCGTACCAGTTGTGCTATGACTGGTCCCTTGCACAAAGGTATGAACGCGTCAAATATCTGAACGTGGACTTGGCCCCAGGGGCACCACTGCTGCTTGTCCGCGACATGAAGTATGTTTCTGGTTTCTGGCTTATGCAGAGTGCGCAGGAAACTGGCCTGCCGTAGCTCATAGTATTGCCAGGCCCAACGAGATGCCCAGGTTGGAGAACATCTCTGACGACGTCAGTCATCCGTCGTATTTCTGCCAAGGTCTTCAACGCAACGGCACCCCTAATCTCACGATTCCTGACGCCGAGATTATCTAGCCAAGGCACCCTCATCCTTCACCCCCCCCGTCGTTAGATCGACTTTGTACAGGCCGTGTAAAGTTCTGGAAATATTTTTCCTATTTTAAATTCGCGGAGGTACACGCTGTTCTGATTTTGAGCTCGACAAACCGCGTGTGTGACCTCAACAAACCACCGCCGCGCCCCCCTTTTTCAAACTTCCGAATAACCTGGTCCTTGCGTCGATGCTCTCCGCGGTGAACTCGTCGCACGGAAGGCATAGAGTAGGGCTGTTCCCAGTGTTGGCCTTGAAGGTGCCATCGGGGCAAAGATGGCATGGCGGCAGAGGCACCGCCGTGACGATGGCCGATGGTTCGCCTTTCGTTGGGTCTGGCGACATTTTCGTCAAAAAGGAAGAGACAACGATGTGAGTAGGGGCCATTGGGATGTGCCTGTCGATCTAGCTCCTTCCGGTACGTTTGTCTTCCTCATTTTCTGCTATATTTATCACTCGCCCGCTAGCTGTGACGTCTTTTTATTTAATTCGAAGATTCCTGCTGTAGTGTACGTGCATCGCTGGTCAATTCTTCGCTCTCCGTGCCTTAGCCTTTTACTGCGTCTAGCGTCCGAACCCGGCGGTCTGCGCGTGCCGTTTCAAGTGCGTTTTCTCACCCGTGTCGTAGGGGTAAGAAGTGTTCCTGAAGTAACCCGGGGGACATGGTTCCTCGTCAGGTTCCGTGGAGTAGTCCGTCGTGTAGTGCCTACGGTAAGGTCCGCATCGACAACAGGGTGGTACGGGCGGATTGATCACTTAGACTACATAGAGAAGTTGGAATAGAACCACACAGGTTTCGGAAAACAGGAGCCGTACGGCAACGGTCAGGAATGGTATCGTGGGACTCGGCCCACGCTCGGCACCGAGCACAGCGGACGGCACGTACTATGCCAAACGTGCCGGCGTTAATCCCTCCGCCTCCGGCTTGCTGCCTGAAGACAACCCCGTACACCACACGGTATCCCAATGTCCACCCCCTCACCCTTCATCGACCGCGATTGGCCCACCCGATCCTGCTGGGCAAATCAGCGACGCGCTGCCGCAGGCCCGCTCCCTTGGACTAATGCTGCCGGCGGGACAGTAGAAACCCGGTGAGCAATCCCCGGAACAAAGGGCAGACGCCAAGCCATGTGAGGCGCCGTATCGGCCCGGAGGACAGATGGAAAGCATCCCCTCATTCGCAAAGTTTCCCGGGGGAGGCAGCGCCTGCCATGTCAGATGTTTTGAGCCGAGCGAATCGAGGCATGGCAAACCACGGGAAAAACGTTGATACGTGGACGTGCGAGTTCTATAGCATGATAGTAGAAGTGTTCCACCTTCCCTACCTGAGCCTAATGATATTTTTTTGTGACCTCCGAGAGCGTGATATTGCTCTTTACAGTGCGAAACTCGCGCGAATGAGTACGAAAAGGCGCTGCTGGACAGCAGTGATTCTTCTGTCGAGCCCTCTTGTCCCTAAGGTCTCCGCTCAGAGGTCAGATGGAATTGTTTCTCGCGAGTCAGCGTTTGTTACACGATTTTCATCGATACCTGGACAAAAAGAGTTTTTGTGGCAAGCTTCAGCACTCTTGCAACGCTGCTGAGCAACGGCAGTATCCTTGGTAGCTGAGCTTTTAAAGTAGTGTCGAACGATTGACGCACTCCACCAGTACACGAAATGCACCTGGTCGGTCCTTGTGTTGGCCCCAGTCCCACCGACGGAGTAGTATCCCGTGGAAATTGGCGTCGGCTCCCAGTTTCCTCCCGGGCAGTACACGGTCGGACCCTATCGTTGTGAGTATTTTTCGATAGTTTCGGAGCGTGAAGGGTTGTAGTTTCAAAAAGAAGCAATGAAATGCAATACTTCTGTAAGATCCGAGCCTTGAGACGTGGTGGGTCGAGGGGTCTACATGAAACGCGCGACCTATCGACTGGCGCACTCGCGCTTCGCCTTCCGACAGCACGCCACGCAAAAGACATTTTGTTGTTGGAGACGACGATGCTTTCACGAAAACGTTCCGACGCACGAAAAGTCAAGGAAAACCGTAGTGTCCATCAAAAGTGTAGCCCTCCGCAGAGTCGTCTCTTACCCCACACGGTCGTTCCTCGGGCGACACGCTTCCATCTCCGCACAGGAATCCGGGGTTGCAAGACCCTGAACAATTTCGACTTGTCAGACCGAATTCATCCCCGAAGCTACCCGCTTCGCAGAGATGTCGAACTCCTCCCTCGCACCAATATCCGGGCTCGCATAATGCCTCCGCTGTGAGGGTGGTGGTGTTGAGTGTATCGTTTCGAGGGTCTCCTTCGGAGGTGGTCACAACGGTGTCGTAAGCGGTGGCGCTTTCGAGAGTGTAATATCCTTCGCTAACCTATGGGAGGGGACACATCCGCCAGCGCCGTTTTCAGGGGCAGAAGAGACACTGTAATTTCAGATTGAAGAGTCACCTATATGTTAGATTATCAAATACATACTGGTACCAGGTACAGATAAAGAGTCACCTACCAGTTACCGGCATAGCTTAGAATATCAATTCAATGCAACTACTTCGTAGATATCCTGAAATCTCCCCATTAACAATGCAAACCACCGACCGACACGACCGTGCTTCGTAGCCATAACAATAAAATTCGACACCGCCTATCATCGTCGCGCCCTTGCTGACCTCGCTGGGCGCAGAAGATCCTTCCGGGCAGAACGTAGCGGCGTCGCCCCCGCATATCTCCTCCGTTGGCGTCGTCGCACCCGCGCCGCAGATGTGCCCTGCCGAGTGCACAGCAGTATGTGAGAACTACATAAAGGAGAGTACATAATGGAGACGCACGGAGGGCTACTAAGATGACATGTTTTGCTTTGCTTAGCCGTTTTGACTGCGTACTACCAGTACTGATGAACCGCGCGCGATTGGGTGTGGCCTCAACGCGGAAATTGGTGCGATGAGAGTGACCTCGCACCCAGCGAATAACCACATGCACAAGACGCCGATCGCTTTCGATGTTGACGCACACTGCTCGACCTAGCGCGTCCCACTGAACGGCCCAACAATAAGTTACCGCTACATACGGAGTGCCACGGAGTTACAGTTGCAGAGAGTGTCTCCTGGTATCGTTGTTGGGAGCTTGTGCATCCATCGCATATCAGCGCTAATTGACCACACTCTTCCCAACCCGCACGTCCTCTTTTGCGAATTCTACGGGTTGCAAGCGACAAAGATTATCGCCATCAATGTTACCGTCATCACCTGCGGCGCAAAGACCGGAGCAGTACGGTGTCGACAGACCCGAAACGTTGCCGTAGAATCCCGGAGGACACGCCCGACGCACGCCGTCCGTACAATAGAAACCCGACTCGCATCGCACCTGCCAAGAAAATGCGGCCACCAGGGGCAAGGGTGGGAGTTCAGTAGTAACACAGTTGCTCTGCTACAAACATGAGATTGTGCCGCGCCAATGAACACCCTTGGTTGCTAACTGTGACGAGCTTCTGCAATGGATTCGTAACACACACGCGTTTGAAAATAAAATAAAACAAAACAGTTCTTCATGCCGCTCTTGTTTCCGACATTGTGTCTTTGTTTCGTTCGTCGGTGCGTTTGAACGGGAAACCACCGGCTTTGGCGGACTCGACCCTTCTACCCCAACGCAGTCGTCGATAGTTTATGATTTTGTCTTACTCGCCGTCCCTTTCACTGCCGTACGAGGACCTTTGAGACGCGCGGTATTGTTGAGAGTGAGATACATTCAACCGATCTACCCTTTTGGCACTACAGAGGGGAAAACAGACGAACACAAAAATCACCGGTACGGCGTCGGTCGCACGAAACAGACCGGGCTTCTGCATTAGACGACGGCACATGTAGCATCCCAACTGAGTTTTTACGATACGCGCGCTGCGTGACACTATTGGAACGGCCGCAACTCACACCAGACCGTTGCCAAGATACTTCCGTGTCATATGTTCGTTCGATGTACCTGGGTTCATAAAGGGTCAGTACTAAGAGGCGCTCACACGCGCTGGAGGAAAACGGTTGTTCGGCCGCCGTTTGCACCGGCGATAGCGCCGCTCGCGTTGGCACGGCAGTCGACAACTTCCACTATCTCCGACGTCAACCCGCACCTGTCCCGTTCGCATTGCCGTGAAACCCATCGACGGTTGCCTGTCCACATCTCCCGACCCTCCTTGCACGGTGTAGAAACCGTGAGATACCTCCGTAGGGGCCGACGAACCCTCAGGGCAAAACACAGAGGCGTCTTGACAGACGTGCTGCAGCGTTTGATTGAGGGTGTGGATGCGCGGGGACGGCGTTAGGATTTGGGAATATTTGGGTGACTCGTTACGGAGAGGGGTAGCCGTGTTTGTGGGTTTATCGAGGCTTTCGTCACGGAGCGAGCGCGTTTGAAGCGGCATGCAACAGCGTGCCATAGGGCGCAAAAACGAGGGATTGTTTCTTCGATCTACGCGTTGGTCGGGTTCTCGTTTGAGGTTTTCTCAAAAAGTGTGTGCTGTGCGTCTGGACTGCGCTTCGATGGAGATACTACTTATCTCAGCTGCATTACACGACATGGTACGTATAACTCTAGAATGTTCAGCATCAACACCGCAACGCCTGTGGCTTGCTGCTGCAGCCATTTTGCGACGTAATCACTTCCTCCATGCCACGAAGCGTAGGGCAAGTAAATGACAAGCTCGGCCCAGCACGTCACGACTGCTTGCCTGGTACAAGAACGCCTGGTAAAACAACACAAATATACTGTACAGAGGAGCAACATATGACCTAGTTGGAGTCGTTGCTTTGGGTGCAAACGGGGCATTTCTCCGCCTCGCGCTGTTATTACCTGGTTTGCCCGATAGCTTCCCGGCGGGCAGAAGTGACCCTCCCGGCACGGTCCCGTGCACGACGAGTTGGTAGAGAGCTGGGAAGCGCCAAAGCGACCCGGGGGACACGCAGAAGAAATCCCCTCCACGCAATAATGTCCGATAGGGCAGCGAGTCTGAAAAAAAAGTGAAGGGTGGAGATGGGAGAAGGTCATTCGGATATCGATACTATTACTTTTGATATGTATTCGTAGTAGCGGGGACGCGTTTGTTCAAAGACCGGCCGCACCGGTAGTCTAGTGGTTGACCTCGAATACTACTAAGATGAAAGTGCTGAATCGTTCTCGCGATAAAAACAAAGGCGCGTACCGTAGTGGGGAGGGGGGAGAAGAGCCTGCTAAGTGGCCCCGGATCTGAGTTGCGACTAGGGAGGGAGAAGGAGAAATGATAACGTGCAAATATAATAGATGGGATGAGCAAAAACAATAACAACAACAACAACAACAACAACAGAGCTTCTCATGCGAGGGACCTAAGAAAATACAGGTACCGCCCCCACTGTTTGCATGGTCCCAAGGGTGTGTTTCGTAGGGCATACATATACTCTCGGGTACCCAGGTACCAAATCTGGTTGTTTTGTACATACGCAACCTGGTCGTTGTGGTCGTACCTAAATCTGGTGGCTTACGTCGTACTCGGGTACCTCCAGAGTATATACCCGGATACCTCCACAGTGAACACCCTACTGATTACGCTCTTGAATGCTTCGGCACCTTGTTGGCTTGGCCTTGAGGGTCGATCATGAGAGGCCACCGCCTGGCGTTGAAAACGATGATGCCATTGTCCACGCTGAAGCCGTCTGTTGGCAGTCCGTCTATGTTCCACTGCCGTACCAACACCGGGTCACCGAGCGTGCCTGTTAGGTTCGGAACCAAGGACCATTCCAAAATGGCGAAGAAACGATTCGCACATCGGGCAAATCAGATCATCGTACAGATCGCACAAATCATTTATGGCGGATCTGCATCATCTGTGGCATGTTCCACTGGGCTGAATTGCAAGATCGGAATGATAAGTACATACATGTTGCCGTAGTACGAAGTATTCCACAGGGTGTTGTCATGTTTTTATGGGTGTCCCCGGGTGTGTAATCACATTTCTCTGACCTGGTACGATCCGTGTGATCTGTACACGTTTCCATGGGATGACATAATCAGTATATACCAAACCCACTGATCTTGTCGGTATCGATCAGACAGATTAAGGTCTGTCCGACGTATGCAACGATTCGACAGGGCAAGGCACCGAGAAAATTCCATTTTTTTCGTTCTTAGGAAGCTACGCCAAGAGGAGAATGCCGCGGATTAGCGAATCACAGAGTGCGGGGCCAGGACAGGCGGAAACATCATGCGGAATCTTGGAGGGAAGGTCGAGTATTCGATACACCAAGCACTCTCCACATTGTCGAGATTGTTCCAAGGGTAGGGTACTGTGTTCTTGTCGAGGGAAAATTAAGCGAGGGGGGCGCCTTGATCCTTTTGCTCCCGCAAGAACTATTCCATTCTAATCTCAAGCAAGATTTCTCCGAAAACGTGGTGGAGTTCTGAAGGGATTCGAGCCATTGGTTAACACCATTGTATCTGCTCCCTCGTTCTTTGGGACACACTACTTGGATTTAGTGTAGGACTTGGTTTTCCAGTTGTAAAAGGGATAGTCTAACCCCTTTTGGGACTGGACCCACCTTCGTTTGACCAACTACTTGGAATTGGTATGGGGCAATTTGCGCAGCAGTAAAAGGGTTGATACAAGCTGGTCAAAATCCGGAAGAAGCGCCGAGCAGATAGTCGACGGATATTTTTATGTACTCGGGTACACGAGGACGTACACGAGGTCTACCTCACAGGCAGCGCAAACCGATGTACCCCCCTCCCGGAGACAAGCGCAGGACGCATTATCGTAGCACCGTAGGGAAGCACCTGACTATCTTCCTCCCTTGAGGAGCTCGCTTCTGACTTTAAGCAAAACTGCAGCTGCAACCCGATCAACAATCCCATGTCCTATCATAGGCGCCTGGTATATGATAACGAACATTGTTGTTAAACCATAAGAGGTGCTCCAGACGCATGCTACGGTATCAGTATACTAGCAACTACCTTTTCTGAGGCTCCTCGTTCGAGGAGTTCTATCCCTCACCCAAACACAAAAGTCGAGAAAAACTGAAAATGCAACCCTAGAACAATCTCATGGCCTAGGTATACAGCGAGTACTGTGGCAAAAAAACAACGACCTTCCGACCATTTTGGCAATATATGTATATATATACAGCCCCGTCATTCAGAAAATATTGTAGGCAAAAAGTGCCACCCTTATCGCAGTACGCGTCTCCGACGATGTTGGGAGGTGTTTGGGTTGGAGATCCCCGCCAGTCAGAAACAGTTTTGCTTATAGTTTCCGTGCACAGGTTGATTACGGACCGAACGTTTTCGTATCACCCTGTTGACCCTGGTGCTAACTAGTACTACTAAGGGGAGTCACCGGCCTATATCCTTCATGAGGACATGCACATCCCGTGACACGCGCGATCGGAGTATCACACACGGCTTGGAAAGATGAGTTTCGATAGAATCCTCGATCTCGCAGCTGTACTCGTAGTGTATTTTTTATTTTTAGTAAAAAGTGTGTACTCCTGTCGGCGCACATGTCTCACGTAGGTATGGTATGTAGAATAACGAACACTATAGAATACTACACTAACGGTATTTGATATTGAATAGGTTTCAGGGGGGCAGTTCCCATCAGTAAGAAGCATTCTAGCCAAGAACGTGTTGCCCCTGTACTACAACGCGCCTAGGCCATGGGAGTGTTCATCGGGTTGCACGACCAAATTTTAGAAGTCAAATGCAGGTTTTGGGTGAGGCACAGAGCTGCCCCTGTTGATAGGTTTGTCTGTAAACGAACGAAAACAAAGTAACGGACAAAACGACGTTTAATTTCCAGTGAGAATGAAGCATGTATATGTCGGGGATCTAGGTCAGAGTCTAGGGTGTAGGGTGCAATCAGAACTGAGCAATCCACGAGCAATCTCGTGCGGGACTCGTCGCGTGCAGGTTAGCAAATGCACGCCGAACGCAAGCGAGTTGGGGCTCTTGCTGTAAACATGAGCAGACATGAGATAGTCGCTGAATTGCTCAACCACGCTAGGCATTTGAGCCTTTTCTTTGCGAGGACCCTGGGTTGGATACCTGGAATGGACAGACAACCAGCACAGGCAACTGGGGGAGATCGGCCGACAGGAGCATCGGGCTGGAACACCGTTCTCCAAACGTGGTGCGTGTGGTGTACGTTGGGTTGCCAGCTATTAATAGAGATCGCTAAAGCTTACAGATAATTGAGAACCAGCTGGAGATCGCTAAAACTCACAGATAATTGAGAATTGGCTCGTGATGATAAAACGAGCATCTTGGGACCCCCTCGAGTCGGTGTTTATAAAATTGTTTTCTTGTAAGACAAACCGCCCGCATTAAAGTGGGACCCTGCACTATAGTGCGTACCCGTATTATGTATGAAGAGGCCGTGGCATGCAACTTTCACCGCACTAAACTGGGGCTCCGCACAAACGGTTACCGCACTTTCGCGGGACCACGATTGTGCCGCACTCACTCGTAGACCTACCGTAAATACTGCTGTGAGCTGCCCCTGTCGAGGATCCTCAGAAAATGAAGGTCGTATACTAGCACGCGCCGTATGTTCCTCCTGAAGACAACCCTATTATTTCACCTGATAGTGTAGGACTGGAGGAACACGCAATATTCTTGCCCTTGCACAGAGCCACCCACTCGCTGAGCTGCTTGCTCCTGAAGGTCGCCGTGAAAGGCCCCAGATAGGCCATCACGCCGGCGGACACCAGCACATCGCCCGTGAGGTTGATGTACTTCACCCCGAGACGATCCGCGGACTCCAGCCATCGAGCTTTCTCGCCTCCCAGACCTTCGATCAGCTGCTCGAGATGGCGAAAGGCCGGATGGGTTGGCGGTATTATAGGCTCAGGTTTTTATAAACATGCCTAATTCTCTCTATGTAGTATGCAATAAACCGCTATTTGCCGGTTACTCCATCAACGGAAACCGCCACTTCGTCTACAGGCAAACCTATCCGTTTTTAGTAAATGACTTCGAAACAATATGCATGTTTATACTAAATGACCTCGAAAAATGACGTATGGTTTTAATAAGGCCGTGACACCGGCGGTCACTAGCACATTTCCCGTGAGGTTGATGTACTTCACCCCGAGACTGTCCGCGGACTCCAGCCATCGCGCTTTCTGCCCTCCAAGACCCTCGAGTAGCTTCTCGATGGGCCGATGGCCGGGAGAAATGACGGTAGTTGCATATTTTTGATTGATGACCCCGGCATTATTTCCACACATCATTTATCGGTATATCCGGGACACAGCTTTTCTGCACACTGTATACCTACCTGGAACCACGCCACCGGATCGCCGATGGGAAATGCTACCGTTGATTGATGCGGCATGGTATCGTCAAGTAGTTATGGCATGCTACTACTGTTGAGTGCTGTGGTATGCTACCGTTGAGTGTTGTCGTGGCTGGGCCATACTGGCATACCCACGGGGGTTTCCAACTGATACGTTGGCATGCGTGTCAGTTAGAAGCCCCCGTGAATACGCCTGTATGGCGCAGCCACCACAGTGTTGTGGCATGGCATGCTACCGTTGAGTGTTGTGGCAGTGGCATGCCACCGCTGAGTGTTGTGGCATGCGATCATTGCGCGTTGTGGCATACAACCGTTGAATGCTGTGACATATTACCGTCGAATGTTGTGGCATACTATCACTGTGTGTTGCTGCTACGGTTGAGTGTTGTGACATGCTACTGCTGAGTGTCGTGGTATGCTATCGTTAAGTTTTGTGACAGGCTACCGTTGAGTGCTGTGACATTCTATCGTTGAGTGGTGTGGCATGCCACTTTTGAATGTCGTGGAATGCGCTGCGGTTGAGTGCTGTGGAACACCTTACGGCGCATGCTGGGATAGGGGTAGCACATATAATCATATCTGCGTTCTAATCGAGGGGCCTTTTCAACCAAATATCTTCGGAACATCGTTTGTGTACAGTTATATAATTTGTTGTACACCTAGGACATGCGATTTTTCGTCGGGTTGCACTTTTATTTTTGCTTGAGGTTAGGTTTTGGGTGAGGTACAGCGCCCGTCCGTTTATAGTCTCCGCAAAAATTAGGTGCACCCCTACCGTAGTGTGCGGATTACCGTGGTGGAACGCTCGAGCTTCTTGTTGGTGGTCCCGTTCGTGCCTGGTGTAGGGTATTTTTCGCAGTACTGTACTAAATGTTTTTAATGGTGCCACGTACTCCGGATACCAAGCCTCCGGATCGTCGATGGGACATTAGTGGTGTGGCATGCGATCGTTGATTGCCGTGGCCTACTGCCGTTGAGTGTTGTGGCACGCTGTCATTGCGTATTGTGGTATGCCACCGTTCGGTGTTGTGGCATATCCTTACCGTGGTGGCGCGCTCTAGCTTCTTGTTGGTGTTCTCGACCGACGCTTCGAGGTCCGCCTTCTTCGCCAGCGCACCATCGTACTGCCCCTGCAAAGCCGCAAGCCCGTCCTCTACTGCTTGCAGCTCCGCCTTTTGATGAAACAAATCGGACATTTTGACGTTTTGACAGCATGGTTTTGTTAGAGGGAGGCTGGGGCGTAACAGAGCGACGATGCCTACTCGGAAACAAAATCGTACAGTTTTTGATAACACAGCTGGGAGAAGCTCCTACGTTCCTGATGATGCTGCATACAATTTCAACATGTTTCAAGTAATTATTAGTATTTCCCTATCCCGGCTTCACCTACTGGCAAAAAAGCAGTTCGGACATTTGACAATTGACATCGCGGTTCGGCAGAGAGAGAGCAAGCTCCTACCGTCCTGGTGATGATGGAAAGGTTACCACGGTATAAGTGTTGAGTATTGTTTTCCCCAAAGCTTGGGTGCGGTTCTACAGAGTATAATGGTGGCCTGGAAAAAAGCGCTCACTGCTGCTTCCAAACATTGCTTCGTTTTGGTTCGGAAGAGAGAGATTGGGGTGGAACAGAGCGTGGACGAGTCGAGTACCGCCTTTGGCTTGGAATCTCAGTCAAGAACGCACGCACAAGGTGCGGAAGTCCGCCTCACAAGTGGTTCGTAGTAGGATGCAGCTCGCCCTTCATGCGACCCGCCGAACAGCTCACGGCGATTCGCGTTTCGTGCACGCGATGTCTGTCTGGTCGGTGAAAGCCCGACGTGCTCTGTCCCGGCATTGTGGGGATACGAGGGTCTATGGTCTTAAGACTACGGCTATACATGACATGAGTAACCCCCCCACCTCCTTTTTGGTTTCGCGGTACCATGACGGTGGTCGAGCTAGGTCAGATTGCCCGGAGTTAAGGCTCCGCGCAAGAGGGATGATCGTATCGCGTAGGGTGTATATGGGTCCCCACGAGGCAGTTACATAGTATCCCCATTGCTGTCTCTGGAAGCGGCCGAACCAGAATACAAATGAAATCATTCGGTGCTGTCATCCATAAACAGGAACGTACGCACTAGGTGCGAAATCCACCTATCAAGCGATGTTTACTAGGATGCCGCCCACCCTTCATGCGACTCGCCGACCACCTCACGGTGTTTCGCGTCTGGTGCAAGAAATGCCTTCCTGGTCAGTGAAAGCCCGACGTGCTCGTTCCCGGCATTGTAGGGATGGGAGGGTCTACGGTCTTAAGACTACGACCATACATAATATGAGTACACCCCCCCCCCCACCCGGAGAGAACGATTGTGTGCTCCAAGATATACAAGATGAGTGCAAGGACAGACGTAGCTTACGGTGGGGCATATATTATTGACGTAACTTGTAGGTTGGACCATTGGAGCGCTATGGCGTTCTTCCATTAAATCTGCTAGCAACCCTCCTATTGGTTTTCTCTCCCGACACCAACCATTCGGTTGCGAAGCTTGCCTGCTTGGCCCTTAGGGCGGCCATGGTGACCTCCAGCTCCTCCTCGGCAACCTTCAACGCTTCCTTCTTAGGTCCAACCACCTGCGCGGCAACGGTTACGGATGGCAGGAATCACGGCCACCAAAACATGGACAAGCCGCATCTTTATAAGGTGCATACGTCCCGGTTTAAGGTTTGGGCGCGCCGAGTGGTATAGCGGTCCGGTCGTGGTTCAGCTGTTCGACTGTCTATTAGTAGGGAGGACTTCTAATGTGACCAACCAATGCGCGCACGCGTGTGGCCGGGCGGGGCGCCGGAGAGCGATGCCCGTCTTTGCGCTGCCTTGGACGCGTGCTACGATAGAGGTAGCACGTTTCGGCTTTTTAGTTTATGAATGACGGGGCTCCTTAACCCAAAATCGTCGGAATGTCATTCCTGTTTTGCAATATATATATTTTGGTATCCCTAGGCCATAGGTTTGTTTGTTCATCGGGTTGCACTTTCATTCTTCTCAAAATCCGTTTTTGGGTTCGGTTTAGAGCTCCTCAAGTGAGGAGCCTCAGAAACAAAATGGTGCACCTCTATCGCAGCATGTATCCTTGGGCGTGCAGGCAAGGTTAGGTCTTGACGATTGTCGCCCCCGTGCTTCCAGTTAATATGGGTGGCGATTTACTCACCCGAGGGGAATACTATTCTTCACATTGACTGGCACTATCCCTGGAGGAAACACCTCTAGCGCCTATTCCGAAGCGTTCCGCGTCAAGCAGCATGCATCCGAACGGTTTCGCCAACGTACCATCTACGTGAACAGTCACTACGCATTTATGTATTTTCCATTACGCAGTTGCTTCTCCAAAAACACGCCAGAATTTACTAGCACGATCACGTCAGGGTTTTGAGGTCCATCACTTGAGAAGTGCTGTATCTCACCCGAAACCCGACTGTGAAGCAAAAATAAAAATGCCGGCCTAAGAAAAATCCCGTGGCCTGTAGATATTATAGAAACTTGGTCTAAGCCACAAACGTTATTCCAACGATACTAGGTACATTAGTAGTTCCGCCATTGAGAACCCCGGTCACTGAGAAACATTTTGGCCAAACAGCGCTACCCCGATCGTAAAACGAATCTTCACCTTGGCCACTCTGTCGTACGTTTCCATGGCGTACACCCACTTGCACAGCCCCGCCGCGGCCTTCGAGGCCTTCTCGGCGGCTTCAGGTGTGAACCGGGGGTCGGTCACGTACTTTTTCCGAATCTCCGCCATAGTTTTCGCCGGGATGTCATCCTTGTCGTACCTGTTGGGTGCAAGTCGTTCATTGGTTCAATGGTGGGACTAAGGCTATGGTAGCGGGGATATCCGCAGTTTTACTGCCGAGGTTAATATGTCCCATTCAAAACCGAATATTAACATATACAAGCTTCCCCTTCGGGATGTGGCTGGCTTGAAATCTCGGGGATGTCGCAAGTTGGAAAGGGGGTTAGATCTCCTTAAAACTACAGAAAAAGCATACTCACCGCGCAAGCAACAATAGCTTAGTATATATGTTGTTGGCGAAGCGTAACAAGAGACGCGATCGGCGGAGATAATCACGTTCATCTTTGGCGTTCGAAGGCGTTCATCTCATATCGCGTTTGGGGCCGTTTGCTGTTTGAGTTGACAATACCCGTTGGTAAGTGGCCCCGGTCGCATTTTTCAGGTGGTTTGAGATGATCCTGCCATCACAATGTTCCCGTGGCCGACATCCAATGAACCGACTTTAACCCCTCTACAATCGCACACACTGTGTGGAGACGCAACTTATTTATACTAGAATAGCACAGTTTCGCAGTCCATCCACTGTCAGAAGAGATTCACCGAAGGTCATCCTTGTGGTGTTAACGAGAACGTAGCAGAGGCCGAGGAATTCGCAACTGAGCATTGTTACCAGACGCATGGTGCGGTAGGGGTATGGTAGCACCAAAACATACCCTGAGGCTCCTCACTTGAGAAGGTTTAGATGCCTTACCCAACAACCGACTTTTGAGCAAAGTTGTGTATTTGTCCCGATACACCTTTCCCATGGGCTGGGTGCTGTGGTCGTCAGGGGAGATTCGGAGTGCATCCCCGGGATTCATAGGTAGATGGATTTATCGTATATATATTTACCTATGAAGCCCGGGGATGCACTCATGATGTCCCCTGGGTGCATGCTACGATAGAGGTAGAACCATTTTGTTCCGAGGCGCATCTCGTGAGGAGCTTTGTACCTCATCCACAACCTGACTTTTTGAGATAAACGAAAGTGCAGCCCGATAAATAATCCCACGGCCTATGCTTAACGTCGAATTATATTGTCAAAGACAACGATGTTCGGTGGTTCCTCAGTTGAGGCGTCCCGTCAATCCCAAATAGGTTTGGCCAAAACGGGCTACCCGTATCGTAGCACGCGTCCCTGGTTTTCCAATGTAATCACATATCCATCTACCGATAAAGTCCGGGGATGCACGCAGGACGTCCCCTGATGATCACAGTACCTACTTAATCGGGGCGAGGGCACGCATGGCCCTTCTCTTTGAGCTGAGCAACGAAGTCCGTCCTCGTCGAGCATCGTCTGGTTTGATCATATATCCTTCTACCTATGAAACCCGGGGATATACCCAAGATGTCCCTTGATAACGACAGCACCTACTTAGTGGAGGATAGGGCGCCCGTGGCCTTACCCTTTGAGCTGAGCGATGAAGTCAGCCTCGCCGAGCATCTTCTGGCTCGGCCCCCAGAAGTCCATGATCCTTTTCGACGGGTCCTCTGGGTCCGGTATTCTCACCGGCTTGATGCCCAGCATCACGCACACCGCCTCGCAGACGATCTTGACCCCCATCGGAGGCTTCGCCAGGGCTTTGACTTCGTTCGTCTCGGACTGCTTAATTGTGTCCAGAGCCTGATGAACGTACAGGTTCCCCATAAATATGGAGGGATAAACAGACGGTTTAGCCATACATATTAAGGCCTTTCGGATGCACCAGAAGCATTAGAGACCCCATCTTAGTAGTGGCATTCAAACCGGGCATCGCCACGGACAGGGTCGCCTCCACCGGGTTCTTCCAGGTCAGACACTCGGCGGCCTCTCCGTCCGCGATCGCTGCATGCGCGGAAAACGCCACCCTAAAGGCTAGAACCCCTACTCAACGCTCGTGGAAAGTGAAGTTACGGTGTATATACGGTGTGGGCGGAACCCGCCCCTGGAGACTAGAAGTACCACCTTAATAAAAAATAAACAAACGCCCCCCTAGACACTAGAAACCCCAACTCATTGGCTTCATTTGAACCGCCGCCCTCGAGACTAGAAACCCCACCTTAACGGCGGTATTAAAAAACCGCCAAGCTAGAAACTAGAAGCCCCACTTTAATAACTACATTAAAGCACGCCACGATAGATACCTAGACCCATCTAAATAGCGGCACTAAAACGCCTGGCTGTATTAGAAGCCTACCTTAATGGCAGCGTTCAAAGCAGGCATCGCCACGGACAAATCTTCCTCCACCGATTTCTTCCCGGCCAGACACTCCGCGGCTTCCCCCTCCGCGATCGCTGCGTCTGCCTGAACTTCGGTACGCTTCAGTTCAACACCGGGCAATTTCTCCTTAATCTCCACCATCAACACTTCCGTGTCTTGTTGGGATTGCGCTAGGACGGGCTTCAGCGCCTCCAGTTCTTCCTGGTT
The DNA here is from genome assembly GCA_036873875.1 of Laminaria ephemera. NCBI lineage: Eukaryota > Phaeophyceae > Laminariales > Laminariaceae > Laminaria > Laminaria ephemera. Next base: position 3,761,410 of record JAYJMJ010000405.1, read on the forward strand.
TTGACAAAGCGTTTTGGTTTTGCCAGTGGCGCGTACAGCAGAAGAGGGAGGGGTTGGGCTGATCGCAGGCTTTCAGGGTATAAACAACGGCGGAATACTACGAGGGGATTCTGTAAGATGTTGGACCCCGGCACGCTTAAGCTCAACATCTGGAAGCTTCTCCTCGATCTCGACCATAAGCACTTTGGTGTCTTGTTGGGATTGACCTAGGACGGGCTTAAGCGCCTCCAGTTCGTCCTGATTGACAATAACTGTTTTTGCTGGGTGTTTACAGCAGGGGACGGGGTTGGGTTGATCACAGGGTCCCAGGGCGAAACTTCAGTGCAGTATCAGGAGAGGATCCAGTAGAATTTAGAGTGCCTGTACTGATGGTTCGCTCGCAAGGCAAAAGCCATGAATTTGTGTCTCTGGATCATACTCATTATCATGCGAAACACACTGTTTCATGTGAGTCTGTTGGAGACAGTTATTCCTGGACGCTCACGCGCGTGAGGCGACCTTCTTTGGAATGGTTCACCCCGAAAACCTCCTGGTAGACTGTAGCCGATATGACCCTGATATAAAAGCTCACGTATCGCCGGGCCGACAGTCCAAACGACAGCAGTACCTTCGGGCACAAAATTAAGGCTAACCATTCGGACAAACGTACAGTACCTGCATCGCATTGACGCTTTCCGTCGCAAATGCGAGCTTCTCGAGGCCAACTTCGTATCTCCGTTTTGCTGCCGAAATTTCGTCTCTCTTGGTGGCGAGAGAGGTCTTGAACGCTGTTATCAATTCCAAGTAGCTTGAGGTTGAACGGATGGAAGGGTTGGTGGAAAAGGGAGGGACAGGGGGGGGGGGGCAGGGGATTGAGAGACGTAGCAGATTGGGTGGAAAAGGGAGAGTGGGGGAGGGGAAGGGACCTTTCAACGACACAGCAGATTGGGTGGAACCTGGAGAGAGGCGGGCGGTTGAGATTCAGTTATTGGCGATCGAGGGGCTGGAACCGCACCCGGGGTGTACAAAATAGCATATCTCAGCATCAAGGGACCATTGATTTCTGATGGCCGTGTCTTCCGTCAGACATAATAACCAGCACACCGTACAGCCACAGCAAAATAAACTCCCACAGCGTCAAGAGACAGCGGAAGGTTCACGACTATCCCCTTGTCGACCTAAGCTTGAGTTCGACCAACCCGTCACACGCGACGACTGTAGAAAGCCAGGGTTTAGAAGCGGCCGCTCCGCCCCAATGACGAAGGGGTCTTATGTTGGAAACATGAGCCGGGACTTCAAAGAAAGCACTATAGGTCGAGATAGCGTTAAGGTTTGGTTAATTTTGTTTTATCAAAATGGATCATTTCCAAAATGGTGTTACTCTGTGAGTAGTTGCAGGTATAGATCCTAGAAGGAAGGACAGAACAACCCTGCAAAAGTCTTCTCCAAGAGAAAACAAAAGGGGATCGTGTGCACGTGTTAAGGGCCAGCGCAACAATTAAGAAGGCCCGGCGCAGACCTCGTGGGTGTGATGTAGTTCTGACGTTTTGAGCCTGGTGAAGAAGTGCCCTGAGAGAAGGCTCTAACGCAACGAATGTTTATTTTACCCCAGAGGCACATACCTTGTGGGTGTAACGTAGTTCTAGCGCTTGAGCTCGGACAGGAGGTGCTTCGAGAGAACGCTCGCGTCCTCCTATATTACTGCCAAGTTGTCCGTACATTATCTTGCAGAGTGGTGCCAGGTACGTGTTCAGGGTCGACACAACATTAAGAACGATATGGTGCATACCTTGTGGGTGTCCGATAGTTGTGACGTTTGAGGGTAGTGAGGATGTGCCCCGAGAGCACGCTCTATCATAATGAATGTTGTCACATTTTCATTTTTTCAAATGTTTCTTTCATCGAGAGGCACATACCTTGTGGGTGTGACGTAGTTCTGACGCTTGAGCTTGGTGAGGAATTGCTCCGAGAGAATGCTGGTGTCCTCGTGGAACCGCTGACAGCTCTCAACGATCGCCAGACGCGTCTCGTCAGAACGGAACTCGACATTGGCCAGAAACATCTTAGCCACCGCTACGAGGGCATCTCCAGGCCATGCCGTGAACCAATCTATGCAGTGGTGGTGGTGGCGGCAGCGGCGGATGCAGGGGAGGAGTCTATATGTGAGCGGAAAACGCGTGGGGGGACACGTGGAAGGTTGGGGGGGGGGAGGTTGGTGAGACTGAGTTGTTGTCGAACGAGGTGAGCATGAAAGGTTTGAGCGGAATCTGGGTGTTTACATGCAAAACGCCGAGGTAACGGCTCCAATCACTGAGTGCAAGTTTTCGAGCCTTGTGAGTCACCCCATGGACGAGTATACGCGGCACGGCGGTGCTCGCAAGTGTGTCAAATAGGTTTTGGCGGTATGGTGATTATCTGGGATGCACCCCCTCTGGCGATGGAACAACTGCACTCTAGATATAGAAGGTCCTCAAAACAACAGGCAGGCCGAACGAACAGTCGAACGGATGTCCCTCGTGTTATTGTACTACTATTCCGGAATTACTCTTAAGACACTAGTGAGCGCGGAACCATTAAGGCAGGCAAGTATTGCAAGCCCAACGGCATCGGTATCGTATCGTGCTAGGGGTGGGTGTATTCGGGTGCTGAATAAGGCCAACCTTGGGCTGGCATTTCCGAAGAGAGCGTCCGCTAGAATATAGCCGTCTATCAGGTACCACTATGGACGTAAATGTAAAGACCGCTTGGTATTCATATCGATATGCCAAACGCCCTTATACCGTCGTCTGGAGTGGTATACTCCGCGTTATCTAATGTTTGAAGGCTTATTCTGAGCATCTTGGTTCCATTTCACACCCCGAAGCAGTCTAATTGAAAGTCCTCATGGCAAGACTTGCCTTGTAACCCCTAAATAGTTTTTTGAACGAGCCTGTCAAGATATACGCAAACCTTTCCCGTATATTCTTCTTAACCCTCGTAGAGCTGGATCCACGTTTTTGGGACACATTACTTAGAAATAGTGTGGGATAATATTTGCAGTTTGGTTTTACTGGCCTTGGAAGGCCATGCCATAACACTTCATACCGATAGCGCAGCAGTTGATGAGCGAGGGGAATTTCCGCAGCCGGTCCCGGAAGGCGTCGCCGATGGGCGAAAACGCTAGAACGATGTGCAGGTTTGCCCTGACCCTCGTTAGGAAGTACGCGTACAGCTGCGGCTGTGACATCTCCATTGCTTCCTTCCCGTAGATCTTTTTCGCGAAAGGCCTTACTGCCTGTTTTGGAATTTGTTGTCATTGTTGTTTTTTTTAGGGGGGTAGGCGGGGTGGGTGGGCCGGGGGACGGGGTGTATTCATTATCGCGAATGACCAGGTTGGCGGGGGGGAGTATGGGCCGGAGGGGAGGGGAGGGGGAGAGGGTGTACTCATCATCATGCACGACCGTGGCCACGAGATCATAGAACCTTGCATGTCTACAATGCCGGGACGTAGTACGTCGAGCTTTCACCGACCAGGCCGACCTCGCTGGTACGGGTGGGATCGAGAGCGAAAATATGACGCCATCCAAGTTCCTGACGTGATTTTCAGCATCGAGATGTGTTTTTACGACAACCGCAGATCACCCCCCCCCCCCCTCTCTCCCCTCCGTTTCGCGGGGGTGGAGCTACGGTGCCAACGCCAACATACAGGGAAACGTTTGTTGCATTTCAGTGTATTTCGCATAGAGTACGTCCTGGTTTCACACCCGTGTTGCAAAAGCGTACGGTATGGGGGTCACGTTCAGATCCTCCTCTACCAGCGGCATACAGGCCCTCGCGCGAGCCACTACCCTATTTTGTTGCAACCTTGGGCTTCTGCACGTTTCTGTTTCGCAACACACAACGCCATAAATTGTGTTCTGTCGCTTCGCCAACAAGGTTGAGCATACTTTTGAGTAAGGTACGACGCAGTCACTCACGTGAGATGCTCAAAGCCGGTAGTGAAAAATGGGGGTATCCTCCCTACCGAACTCGCTGGGCGAAACTGTTGGCTCAGGGAATATAGCTTTGAATTGTCTGCTCGTTGTCTGTTTTTCAGACTGAAAAAATACGGGTTCTCTCCGTGGAATGTACAAACACCGCGTATGAATCCTGGTTGTGGCATGTGCACGCGCCATGGCCTATTCGTAGCTGACCACGGCTTCTGTCTGATCAGAGTGTGCCAGGTTTGGGACTGCTGCGAGGATGTTAGGCAGGACCGCCCGCCCGCCGTACGTCCATGGTAGAGTAATGTGTCTTGCGGGACAGAGCGGATTGTGTCGCAAACGCACTTGCTACATCTACTGGGGCATATCGACAGTAAAACACATGATGCCGAATGCGCAAAACAATTGATATGGTGTGGTGCCGACTTACAGGTACCCGGGTGCGTTCAGTACCATATCTCGCAGATGATCATTCTCTCGTTGTTCGCGAAAATGTTTGGAATATCCCGTTCCTCAAGCCGGGGAGGGGGTGTGCACACATAAAAATACGGTTATGTCTGTCTGTGCGTGAAACCGGTTTGCACGCATAAAAGGCGGTGTTGTCTGTGTGTGCCTAGCGCTCCAAGAGGGAGACCACCAAAGAGTCCAGTACGCATACCTCGCAGATGACCACGCGCTCGTCGTTCGCGAAAATGTTCGGAACCTCCCCGGAGTTGAGCATGTTGTTGATGTCTTCCACGAAGGACTCGTTGATAATCTGGGTGTCCGAAAACAGGAAGGCCATCGGTGTGCTGCACTCGTCCAGTAAATGGGAGGGAGGGAAGTATTACGGGAAAGCGAGCGGTGTGGACGGGAACAGCGAGGGGGGGGAGGGGGCGCGGAAGCGGGTGACGGCAGCAGGCCGAAAAGAGGATGTGTAGTCAGAATGGTGTAACAGAAAGGCCATTGTTGTGTTGAAGCCATCCAACAAACGAGAGGGGGAAAGGGGTCACGGAGAACACACAGCATGCACGGCAACCGGCGGGAGGGGGGTGTACTCATGATCATGCTTGGCCGTAGTCTTACGATGATAGACACTCGCATCGCTACACTGCCGGGTCGGAGCACGTCGGGTTTTGACCGACCAGGCAGACATTGTGGGCAATAAGACGTGATCGCCATATGCCGAAATGTGGAGAGGTGTGGTCGGACAAAGGGTGTATGCTTGTCGACCACGCGCAATGTCTTGCCCGCACTGTCGCGACGCTGGATCTTGTCACTATCCAAGTAGGAACACCGATATCCCTGAAAATCAGGCGCAACCTCAAGGCTATTTTCTGTCGTAAGCACCATTTGTTGAGAGGGGCGTGAAGCCTGTAAACACTACTGTAGTCGAGGAACAAAGAGTACGCGACACACGCGCGTTCACGAAAAGCCCTCATTTCACCTGTTTACGTTTCGGGGCGACCTACACTTGGAATTCTGACTTCGATACGGTTGTAGCAACGAGATTATTTGAAATGCGTGGTGTCTAAGCGCACCTTCCAGTTCCCGCCCCCTTGAGGACCGTCTTCAGATCCTCCCGCCACTCCGTGTGCCCGTAATTCTTGCTGATCTCGATCTAGCATGAGGAAAAACGACGCAGTGCTTGTGCAGTTTAACGAACTAAGAAGTTTAAGGAATATTGTAATTCTTGCTGATATCGATCTGCCATGGGGTAGAGCAATGCATTGCTTCTACAGTTTCACGAACTACTTCATCAAAACTATACGAAGTACAACGAACAAGGCAACACGTACGAAAAAAGCGAGACAAACACACAATGACTGAGAACGATACGACCCATCCAGGGCATGCGTCGTACCAGATTCTACTGACTCCGACTCAAGCATTATCCTGTGCAACAGGTGCACTGTCTAAGCTTGCCAAACAAGTGCTATTCGGCCGGGAAAGATAAACAGGAGTGTGTCGTGTTGGCCTTTCGTTAAACAACGGCTAAGTGATATCAGGTGGCACTTCCGGACCGCTCGAGGATTCGGACAACTCAAATGTACCACCGCAAAAGGCGGCCCTGGAACATACTGAAGCTACGAGGGCCCCGTCGAAGATACCACACGCCACCAACTCCACCCCACTAGTGTATCCACACGGACGAGCCATGTCATCCCGGGTATTTCGTGCAACGAGCCTGCAAATCCTTATCGATCGCACAATTTCCGTGTCTTCCAACAACGGGTCTGCAAGGCCTTATCGATTGCACAATCTTCGTGTCTACAAAGCGCTCTGACCTGGAACAGAGTATAGTCGGCCATATGTACGGCGAGCCTGGTGCAACTCTGTCTCCCCGACCCGCCAACGCCGACGAGAAGACCATTTCCACCTGGCATCTTCAGCAACCTACGCAACCGTGTGGAGGGTTAATGGGGGTGTGGCGCGAGCCGGTATGATACCATGGAACACTCGCGTCAACCATGTTACACAAAATGTCTTGCTCTATGTCCAAGTTTTTCCCTCATGATGACGGTGATGATGTTCTCACGTTAACTCGGTTCCCTGAAATCTAGCCCGTGATCACAAAAAAGGCTAAACAAGCCTCTCGACAGAAGAAAACCAAACATTACGTGCACCGCAGTACCAATACGCGAAAGGAACGGCACTGAATGCGGACGCATTTCTACAAGAGTTATTTACATGTCCAGGGACACCTATTGTTGGCTCGATTTCCTGTGCCACGTATACGGTCAAGCAAGCGTGAGGATACGTCCATCTATGACGCTGAAAGCGTCCCTTGCATGAAAAAGTTCAAGGATCTCAACGAATAACAAGTTATAGTCGGCGCTCTCCCACCAAAACTATTGTCCCTTTTGCAGCTGCAAAAATCATCCTATACTATTTCCAAATGTTCTGTTCCCAAACGTGTGGGTGCAGTTCTGTAGGCATCTAGCCACTGGTGTAATCCAATACATTTCCTCTTGTTCTAGGGACACTATCTACGCGAACACTTCGCGTGTTCTCACCTGGCGAGGCGACTAACGTGTTCCACTGCAAACATGAACATGACGAGGTCCATAGGCTTCCGAGAGCGTGCGTTGTAGTCGCCGAGGGATTGAACCATTCTGCTCTGAAGCTGCTCCAAGTCTGACACTTCCTCGTACGGCTGGCAATGTCACCACGCGTGGCGGTACAATAGAGCTTCGATTGGGCATGAGAAGCCGCAAATGTTAGGATAAAAGTATGTGCACCAACGCCACCATTTTGGTGCGGAACGCTAACTTATTGCGTCATCTCGAGCGGTGCTTCGTTCATCATCCTGCTCTGTAGCTGCTCCAAATCGGGCACCTCTTCGTAGGGCTGACAACACAAGTTGCGGAACTGCTTCGATTAACCCTTTCACAATTGCAAAAGTGATCCCCCACTTGCTCCAAGTAGTTTGTCCCCAAACCATGCGTGTAGATCTATAGGGGTTAAGCGTGCGAACCCACGAATATTTAGATAGTTTTATGTGCAAAGCGACAACGGGCGCCGTCGACTTTGCCATCTACGCATGAACAAGAACGCAAATATGTTGTTGCCCAACGCTAGCGTGTTAGGGCATCTCGAGCCGTGCTATATTCATCATTCTGCTCTGCAGCTGCTCCTAAACGGACACCTCTTCACAAGGCTGACAACGCGCGTTGCGGTACAGCTTCGATTAACCCTTTCACCGTTGCAAAAGTGGTCCCCCACTTGCTCCAAGTAGTTTGTCCCCAAACACACGTGCGTGAAGGTCTATAGGGGTTAAACGTGCGAAGCCACGAAAAGTTTGGAGCGACTAATGTGCGACGCGACAACGGGCACCGTCGACTTTCAACATATGTAGGTGCAACAGCCATAATCTGTTGCGTGCAACGCTAACGTGTTACGGCTTCTTGAGCCGCGCTATATTCGCCATTCTGCTCTGTAGCTGCCCTCAGTCGGATAACTTCCTCGTAGGACTGACAACACGTGTGGCGGCACAACTTCCATTAAGCGTGTGGAGGCAAAAATGTTTGGATCGACACTTGTTCGCAGGGGGGGCAACACGAGCGGCGGTACAGCTTCGGTTAAGCGTGCGAAACCACGAACGTTTAGATTGATATCTGCGCGACGCGACATGGGGGCGACCTTGCCTTTGGCGTCGACGTACCCCTCTGGACGGAAACAAGAGGACCGTTACGGAAATCATACGAATACCAAAATATCCTGGTGTTTCCGTCCAGAGTGGGGCCATTCAACAACGAAGACCTGTTGCTGCGCAACGCTAACTTGTTGCGGTATCTCAAGTCGTATTTCATGCTACCATAGGCATTTCACCTGCGAGCCCTACGTATTTCTCACCGACGGGGCTACCCAACTGCGGATCTGCCCAACACCCTCAAATCCGACGTGAATTTCACAATATTGTTCGTCAGACACCTGGCCCACGAGATTGTGTATAGGGCTTGCAGTAGCTTACTGTCTGGCCGATCGACCAAAACGATTTTTTATCCGCCACTGTTTTCGTTGAGCCTGTTTCCTACCTTGACATCCGCCCCTTCGGGCGCGGTGCAGTCGCCGAAGAACAACTTCCGGAGGTGTCCGGTGGTTAAGGACCCGATACCCTCGGTGTCCAGATGCTTGCACGCGTCGTACAGCTTCGCGCCGAAGTGAGTCTCGACCTGTCACAGCAGTGTGGCTCGTGTGTTTGTCACTATATGTATTTGGCTGCTCGCTGTTTCTACTCCACGACTCGCTACCAACAATTCACGACACGCATCACATCTCGGGATGGCTTGCGTGTTTGTCACACACGGTAATTGGTTGCCTCAGATCCCATAGCTTTAATTTTCCCGTCAACCACCTGCTTTATACAACTACTTGGTGTATATAAAAAAAAACAAGTAAAACATGCGTCTTGACCTGTCACAGCGGGGTGGCTCGGGTGTTTGTCCCATACTGGTGCTTTTTTTTCTCAGGGCTAATAACTGCAGGGTCAATGTCCACAGCGTTTTACGGTTTATAGATTCCTTTCTCACCAACAAAGTGCTTGATACAACCCCTTCTTGTTTCACGTAATATCAAAAACTTAATCAACTCATACTATTGAAATTCAAGACATTTATCTATTTCCACGTTCGAGGGAACCGATCTCATTGGGTTATATCGTAGCGCATACACAAACTCCCTCGCTCCCTGCCCTTGCTATACGTATGAGTAGTGTACCAATGCACTTTCCACGTTCGGTGTCGTCCAACCTGTCCGCATCAATTTCACGCGCACTACTTGCAACGAAGGAACGGGGTCCTCGTGGCCCTCACCCAGGCTCCAACGATTGCCGACGCGCACTACGGTAGGAGAGCACCTAAACCTGTACTTTGAGAAAAGTTGTACGTTTGGCAAGACGAGCAATCCCATGGCCTAGGTATCCGACGAATAATGTTCTGAAACAAAAGTGGTATTCCAACGCCATTGTGTAGGTCCTCAATTGAGGAGCCCCGTCAGGCAGAAACGTGTCGGCCAAAACATATTACCCCGATCGTGCCACACTCCGTCCCGACATTGCAGGGATGCGAGGGTCTATGGCCATACGAGTACGGCTATGCATGAAATAAGTACACACACCTCTATCGTAGCACGCGTCTACTCGAACTCGCGGTTATGGCAATAGTTCCTCACCATTTCGACCAAATGGCGGAGGAACCACTCCCGGTCGGGATCGTCCACCAAACGATCGCCGAACACGCGGAGCGACTCGTGTGCCCAGAGCCGCACCATGTTGTTCTTCACGAACCCCTCCTTCGGCTTAACCATCAGTACACCCTGTGTCAAGAACATATCAATTTAAGCGTTTGGTTGTGAAAACTAGTTTGGGTCCGCATGGCCGAGAGACATCTTAGAGTCCCTGGCTATGGTTTATGCTTGATGTCAGCAAGTTAAAGCTTGATGAAAGGCAAATCCCGAAACCGCGCTGTGTATTTTATCGTCGCCGGTTGGTCGTATATAATAGATTTTCCTTTAGACAAAGTAACTGTTTCCGTAGAAGTAGTCACCTGCAATTCACGGTTTATTGAAGAGCGAATTAGGCATGTTCATACCGAGATCTGGGGGATTGGGGGTTTGGGGTCAAATGGGCGCAAAGACAGGCGCCCTTCCTCCCTCACTGTTGAGAGCAGACCTCACGAATAGGTTAGAAAGACCAAGCCGAGAGCAAGCGAGTCGGGAAAACGACAGCATATTGAGGTAGTCGCTCAGTTAGGCAACCCAACCAGAAGGCTGTGCCTCTTCCTTCCCGAAACCGCACTGTCTATTTTACCGTCGCCGGTTGGCCTTAGACGCGAATAGTCGAGAGCAGCTTCGGCCCGCGTCTCCCATATTTTATTATTTACTAAATACCATGTTGTTCATGGTGCAGGCACATATTTAAGTGATACTATGCAGTTAGACGCAGTGAATCAATTGCACCGGTCATGTTGCAAGCTACAGGGACGGGGGGCGGATACTCATATAATGCATGGCCATAGTCGTAAGACCATAGACCCTCGCATCCCTACAATGCCGCGACGAAGCACGTCGAGTTTTCCCCGACAAGCCAGACATTGCGTGCACCAGGGGAGTGCGGGGGGGGCGTTCCAGCACGGCGTATGTGAGAGCATCTAGTCAACCACCAACGGTGGGGACCTAGCACGACGAAACTCGAAAGACTGAGGTTACTGAAGGGGGGGTAGCCCCATTTTCTATGCCGAGTATAGGCCACTGGCGCGAGTGGCTCCGTACCTCGCTGAAAAATGATAAGTTCGTCTGTAAACGTACCAAAACAAAGTAACGGACAAAACGACGTTTATTTTGTCCGTGTCGGGAATCTGGGTCAGAGTCTATCGTAGAAATCAGAAATGAGTGCCCACGAGCAGTCTCGTGTGGAACTCGTCTCGTGCAGGCTAGAAAACGCACGCCCAACAAGCGAGTTGGGGCCTGTTTCCTGATGGATAGTTAGGTTCGGTACTCTGAGTATCGTCCAAACTGGATGGACTCTACGATTTCATCTCTCCTCTGAATCAGTACGTCAAGGTCACACATCCATATCCATCGCAACCTTTCAATTTTCTCTATTTGCGCCATCAACGCCCTCCAGGGCACAACAAACTCGCCCTCAAGCATGATTCGAATAAGGGCCCTCAGCTCTCTCCCTCGCCCGGGAGTGTCCTCACAGCGCCTAAGCTCCAATCAGGCCCAAAGTACTAGGCGATTAATCGTTTTTCCTGATGGCCAAGGAAGATCAGTAGGCTTTTTCGCTGGACGGACTGTAGCTGGGTAGTGTTGTCGGTTGCCGACAGATAATAGTAGAAGTATTAATATATCAACCGCGCTCCTTGAGCGTCCACATGGCCATCATCCAAATATAGAAAACAAGTAGAAGTCGTCAAGTAGAAAACGAGTCAAGGAGGAAAGTAACCGGGGAAAAACATCCGCCGGGAAAAGCCGCCGACCCTGGGAGTTTCCGCTATGAATCTCCCGCAACAATAAAGCCAATCTACCACAGGAACTCCCTAATATCATCAACCTTTGTCATATCCGTACCACGCACCAAAGCAAAATCGACAGGGCTGTTGCTGAAAACGTGAGCAGACATGAGATCGTCGCTGGATTTGTTAGCCAAGCCAGGCATTTGAGCCTTTTCTTTCCTGTATCATGGACGCCTGGAGTCGATACTCGGGTTGGCCTGTGTGAGAGGACCCTGGATTGGATACTTGAAACGGACAGACAAGCAGCACAGGCAGCTGAGGGAATTCGGCCGACAGGAGCATCGGGCTGGATACACCGCTCTCCAGAAGCGGTGCGAGTCGTGTACGAAGGGTTGCCAGCTAGAGACAGCTAAAACTCACAGATACTTGAGAACTGGCTCGTGATGGTTAAACGAGCATCTTGGGACCCGCTCGAGTGTGTGCTCATATTTTGTTTTTAGTACGGCAAAAAGCCCGCACAAAAGTGGGACCCCGCACTATAGTGCGTACCCGTACTATGTATAAAGAGGTCGTGATATGCAATTTTCACCGCACTAAACTGAGGCCCCGCACTAAAGGTTACCGCATTAACGCGGGACCACAGTTGTACTCGTTCGTGTATAAAAGACATCTCAGCCGGGGGCGATAAGATTACGTACCGAACCTGGTACATATACTCGTACAGCAGTATGATACCGTGTGATACGTAGTTCAAGATACTCGTATTCATACTTCGAAGTATGATACATACCAGCTATTATGCAGAGCTCCCAGAGAGCCTATCGGTCTTGTTCGGTATGCTTGTAACGGGGGGGAAATCTAATCCCCCCATGGGGTCTGGAGGTGAAGGTGTTGTGGCTCGGTTTAGGTCTGAGTTATTGTTTGGTGGCACCGCCGGACGAGAGGTTTGCCGCCAATTCGGGGGTGGCGCAACCCGTGCATGGCGTAATGTGGGGTGAGGTCGCGTTGTACGCCAACGACACGCAGTCGGAATACATGCCATGGCAACGGGCAGACAAGGTAGATGCGCGTTTTGAGGGGCATAAGGGTGACCAGGTACAAATTGGAAGCGTACGCGTGCGGACACGGAACAAAGTTCGCGATTTTAGGTCGTCCGTTAGGGCCGACGGCGGTGCCGTTGCCCGTATGTTGGAGTTGGTGTCATGCTTGTCTGGTCTTCCCGATCACGTCCCCCTCTCCTCGTAGTGTTGCGACAAGTCTGTAAGAGTGGTGGGGTGCGGTCATGCTCTTCGAGAAATTATGGAGTTAGTAGCGAAGTCGGGTCGTAGTTCCGATAAGTTCGCCCTGCACTCGTTGCGTATCGAGGGAGCGACCACGCTCGCAGCCCGAGGAGGCATATCAGACCGAACGTTTCAGAGAGAAGGACGGTGGAGGCCGTACGCGTACAAGGCGTATACGCACAGTATCAAAGATGATTCGATAAGGGTGTCACGAAAAGCTAGTCGTGGCAAGCCAAGGGCAGGATTGACAACCGGGGGAAGGTACAGGCTGGGGTAGGAAATTATAATGTACAGCAACAGTAGGAGTCGAATGGTACGGCACCATTCGGAGGGTTGGTCGTCCGAGACGACTGTAGGCGGTAACAGTTAGGAACCCGGCTGGTATCATATTAGGGAAAGAGAGATGGTAACTGTGTGGGCGAGATACACCGGAGATTGCAGGAGGCTGCGATAGATGTATCTTGCCAAGGGGAGGTTTTTCTCTCTCCCACGACCCAGAAAAACATTAACGACAACGCAAGTTGAAATATAAACAATAACCGGACATACAATGCTGTCGATAGTGCGGCGTACAACCAATTTCAGGGCGGCGGTGCATATCGCGAAACCGAAAAGCACGAAAGCTTTAGATTCCACAGAAATATGGTAGCCACTCGCGCGAGACCTAAACGTGACCCCGCTACCGTAGCCTTGGCCCAAAGGAATCGCATGACAAACTTTGGCAAATACGTGTTAGCATGTAACCTGTAACCACCCCCCAGACTTTAGCATGGAATGGGACGGCTACGGCATCGATGCGCTACGTACGCCAACATAAAACTATGCACTGCTGGTAACACCGAGGCTTTGTGTACGCTGGAGTGTCATTGCTCGGCTGCATGAAGATCCTGGCGTTGACAACAGAAATGGAGATGGCACCTATTTTGATCTTCGGCATATATACGTTGGTTCTTCTTTAGGGCGCTATTGCGCTACGGAATACCGAAGCTGGCCAGGGGGGTGTTACCTGAATAACCCGACTAAAGTCGCGGAGATTGAACGTGTAGTGGCTCTTTGTTGGCGTGGGTAGCAAATTCTTCGTTGCAGATCGGAAAGTATCCAGCGTTGCCCCGACAATGCCCCCGGCCGTTGTTTTGATGTCTGCCGAGAACTGGCAAACGAAGCGTTGCCCACGACGACAAGAGCGGTCAGGGGGGGTTAATACAGCATGGGATGGAGGGGCGAAGTCAAACTTCGGTGGTTCACGTATGCCGATAGATGTACGAGGCGTAGCCACGACAAGAGGGGTCGGAGGTCATTCAGCGCAGCATTCCGTGGAGAGGTACAGCTGAATGTTGGTGGATACGCCCGTTTGGCGCGTGCTGCGATAGGGTTAGCACTTTGGGGCTAAATAGTTTCGGGACGACGGGGATCCTTAACCTAATATCGTCGGAGTATCATTCTTGTTTTGCAATATTGTTCGTTGTATATCTAGACCGTGGGAGGTTTCGTCGGTTTGTACTTTCATATTTTCTCAGCTTTTTGTGTTTGGGTGAGGTATGGAGCTCCTCAATTGAGAAGCCCGAGAAACGTTACACGCACCCCTGCCGTAGTATGCGTCTCTTAGAGGTGTCGACTGCAACGACATGTCTGTTCAGAACTGCGGAGAGCGGTGCCATGACGACAAGAGCGGCCCGGGGGGGGTCAGCACAGCATCGGGTGGGCAGAGAGCTGCAGCTAAACGTTGGTGGTAACGCCCTGAGGAAGTCGAACTCATAGATAGAGGTGTCGACTGCGATGGGAAAGGTGTCAGCACAATACCGGGTGTGGAGGCGACGCTGCATATGATAGGGGTTCCCGCGACGATTTTCGATTCAACATGCACTTGTCAGTTACCGGCGATGGACAACCGCCCCATAGAGGGCGACGGATTTGTTTCGTTTCTGGAATAGATCGACTCCTCGTGGGGGTCTTGCCACAGATAATCCGACTTGTCAGCGCTGTTGGGGAGAGCCAAGAAGCTGGGTGCGCTTATAGACCACATAGATCTACAGGCTGCTCTTACGGCTCACATGGCGGTCATTCCGATTTAGGCTTTTTCTATCGTCACCAAGAGATTAGTTAACCTCACCAACTTATTCGTACCCTACCTCTTCAAGCAGTGCCCTTTTCCAGCAGATCAAGCGGCGTCTGTCGCTGTTCTACGGAGCACAACGTACTGTATGTAGTCGCCTTGTTGAGCGATAAATGCCAGTCCACTACGGTGCGGCAGATCCTGGTTTGGGTGTTGGTTAGTTAGCACAACGTTACTATATCAACATTCACCTGGTTGAGAGATAAACATTACTTAGCGCAATTGTACTGTATTATTGGGCACGTTGTTGGGCGATGTATACGGCATAGCACAACTTTTCGTCTAAGTCACTTTGTTGAGAGACAAATGCCAGTCAACTACGGTGCATAATATTTTGGCCAGGGTGCTGATCACGTAACACAACGTTACTGCTGCAGTCACCTTGTTGAGCGATAAATGCCAATCCACAATGGTGCGGAAGATCCTGGTTAGCGTGTTGTCATCGAACTCGAGGAAGCAGAGGATGTTGAAGTGCCGAAGTAGGCGTGGAGTGATGTGGTTCCGCCCCCCGCCCGGCGGTCCCATCGCGCCCACCACGACGGTGTCGACGATCGTTTGCCACGTCATGTCCTTAAGGTTGTACCTGGAAAACGATCCCCCCCAAACATTGACCATAGCAAGGAGAGGTATTTGTGGCTGTTGGAATGAAAGCTATTTGGTGTAGACGTAAGAGCCATCATACGCAACGTTTTTCGAACAACGGGGGGGGGGAGGGTTGCCGTTCATTCGGGCCTTCCGAATTCGTGTACCAGCCCACCGAGTTGGATAAATTCAGCCCGAAATTGGATAGACGAGCTCATTGTGGCTTATATCGACTTGCAAATGGCATGATGAAGTACTACAAACCCATACTAAATGGATTAACTAGTAGCCAGTGTTGTTTACCGTCTTTAGTACGAGATTTACGAGAGGCAATGTTGCACAAATTTCTCAACTTTCAGCGGGTACATGATACGTAAACCAATCAGGTCATGCGCCCCAACGCTTCAATCACACCACTTAAGTACTGTTTGGTTTGTGTATTGATACAGGCAGCTCGTCTCCCTACCCCTAATATTGGCGGGGGGATTTGCCTCACCATCCACCATTGTCGATCATCTGCCGCAGGAGCTCGAGCGGGGGTTGCGCCCCGTAGGTTTCCACCTCCGGCATGTTCAGGTCGTCCACGAAGATTATCGCCGTCTGGCCCATGGGGGGACCGTACACGCCTGTGGTTCAGACCAAATCACACGAGGTTATCTGGGCACCGCCGTCAATATAGGCATCTTCCGATATTCGCAAAATATTGACACCAACGCATTGATGTACGCCAAGGAGCTGCTAAGGCATAGAGGACGAGCAGGTAATAGCTGCGCTCGACGTAGGATACCGTTCCGCTTCGAAGAAACATCTATCAATAGTACGGTCGGCACGAAGGCTGAACACCCTATCGCTTCCCGAAACATGCGAGCAGTTAATGCTACTTAAACACGACTTTCCCCACCCCTCCGGGGGGGGGGGGGGGGGGGGGGGGGGGGGGGGGGGGGGGGGGGGGGGGGGGGGGGGGGGGGGGGGGGGGG
>JAYJMJ010000405.1:3793555-3809927 GCA_036873875.1 Laminaria ephemera
GGGTGGGGTGGAGCGGGGTAGAGTGGGGTGGGGTAGAGTGGGGTGGGGTAGAGTGGGGTGGGGTGGGGTGGGGCACCAGGCACAAGACATTGATTTAATGGGTAGAGTATACCCGGGATAATACATATCTGGGTGTCGCCAATTTTGAAAATGTGAAATTACCCTAAACTTAACGCTATCCCTGGCTATATTTGCCTCATTAAAGTCCCAGTCCAATTTTCCATACGGTCCCTCCACCATTGGTGGCGGATGAGCCAGCTCTAAACCCTAGTAATATATAGGCAGGATGGCTGTGTACGCAACACCGCCCGGGATGACCCCTTCGAGGAATCAACACATGTAACTCACGTTGCCGGTGGAGCTACAAAACATGTCCTGGTTCTTCTGGGAAGGTGTAAATCTATGCATGGGAATTTTAGAGCGGCTGTGGTGGTTTGGCGTTGCTAGTGTTTCAAACGTCCGGGTTTGACACGTAAACCCTTAACAATGTGAACATGAACATAAGCACATGTCGCGGGGGGAGAGCAGCAAGACATGTGAGTATAATGGGGTACCCGACTTAAGAACCCCTCGGAACGGGCCTGTGCTACCGCTCTTATCTCAGATCGGGTATGATTTAGGTTTTAATATAGGTGTCACAAAAATATACCTGGTAGGGTTTTGTACAGGCGTCAGAAGGCGCGACAAGCCGATTTGACCTCTCTTAAGCCCGCTCTCTCTTATTTTGGATGCTCTGAAATCGGATGCCCGACTGTACCTTCAAGTTGCCATGGGGCTCCTTGACCCTTTTACAACTGCACCCACTTTATCGGGACAAACTACTTGGAGCTAGTGTTGGATTATTTTTGCGGTTCTAAAAATGTGAAGTCTGTCTTCTCTTACTTTGGGCGCTCTTCAATCAGGTACCCCACTGTACCCTCAAGTTGTCGGGGAGCTCCGCCCTTCCAGGGTACCCGGGGCGATGGTGATGAAGGGACAACACGTGTGCAAAATGTTCAGCTGATACGCCGAGGTGACCTCTCTGCAGTCTGTTTCCTCTTACTACGGACGCTCTTAAATGGGGTACCCCACTTTACCCTCAACATGTCGCGGAGCTTCGCCCGTCCGGCGTATCCCGGGTTCATGGTGATGAAGAGGCAACACGTGTGCACAATGTCCAGCTGATATGTCGATGTGACCACCCTTCAATCAATTTTCTCTTATTGTGAATGCTCTTAAACCGGGTACCCCACTGTACCTTCCATATGTCGGGGAGGTCCGCTCTTGCGGCCTACCCCGGTTCATGGTGATGAGGAGACAACACGTGTGCACAATTTCCAGCTAATATGTCGATGTGATCGCTCTTAAGTCAATTTTCTCTAGTTGTGGATGCTCTTAAATCGGGTACCCCACTGCACCTTCAAGTCGTCAGGGAGCTCTTTAATCGTCTAAAAAGTGCGCCCACGTTTTTGGGGACAAACTACTTCAAAATAGTGTGGAATATGTTTCGCAGTTCAGTCCGATTTCCCATATTGCGGACGCTCTTAAGCCGGGTACCCCACCGTACCTTCAAGTTGTCAGGTAACTCTGCTCTTCCAGCATACCCCGGATTCATGGTGATGAAAGGACAGCACGTGTGCACGATGTTCAGCTCCGTTCCTTCGAAGACGAACCGCTTGAGACCTCTCGCTTTCGCTTGCTGGATGCATAGCACCTACCGGACCGGAAGAGAGTTCGACGCAACGCGGACCACATGCAGGGGTCAGTACGCGCCATGCAATAGGCCTGGTTTGCTGGCTTGGGTATACGTTGCGGCTTTCGTATCCAGAACGTTTTAAATTGCATGGCCAATCTTCTTTCTGTATATATGTGTTTGTGACAACACAGAGCCCTTAACCCGTGTGCTACTTCAAAAACATCCCACGCAAAATCCAAGACGTTTGCCCCCAACCACGTGGGTGCAGTTCTAAAAGGAGTGCAAACCAAATCTCCGTCACCTGCTGCGCCACGACGGAGAGTACCTCCAGCTGGATGCGGTTGAACTCGTCGAAACATGCCCATGCACCGGAAGAGGCAAGACCTGAACACACGCGTTCGAAAAGACGTGCCAGGCGTGGGGTAGTGGAAGGCATCACGCTTGGGGAGGGTTTCATTCTGAAAGTGGCTTAGATCCTACCAGGTAAGTCTGAGGATTTTAATATATGCTTACACGTATGGCAGCTGTGAGTTCGGCCGATTGAGTGATCGATGCTCAACTTTGCCAGCTGCGTGATACGTCGGCCGTGTACATCATGTTCTATATTCAGCGTATATACAGTAACTCAACAAACCAGGACAGGCGCAATAACACGACGGGTCGTGGCTAATTCGACGCCGGACGTCGAGATCGAGAAGTCGTAAAATGTGTTCGTGAGAAAGCTTTTTAGCCCCTTCAAAAACCGCACCCACGGCTTTATGGACAAACTGCTTATAATTAATACGGGATTTGCTTTGCATTAGAAGGGTTAATAGAAGAGTGAGAGTAATGAAGAGTTTTCAGTCCGTGGGCACCGTGGAAATTTCCTCATAATAACTGCATTAGGCCAAACCGACCCCACGAAACACCCACTCAAATCGATCTCCCTCTACGAACTCTTGACGACTTGACATAAAACCGGCGAGATAATCTTCTCCCTACCTTGTTCGTCAATCTGACCCCGGGCTCATCGTGGCCGGTTCAGTGTGCGTCGTGCAATGTGCATTCTAGCCCGGCGACAGACATACATACAGATGTCAGTTTTGGGAAAAAATAAATATCCATACCCTCAAACTTTGTTTTTTCCGGTGTTTTACCCAACTTTCTTGCGTGTGCGCCTACTCCTGTGTGTGCGCGACCCAATTAGGAAGAGGATTCAACTGCACTCCCTCGGCATCAAAATCCCCATTAAAAAGTGCACCATACCTTTGAAGAACTTGCCCATGGCGAGGTAGTCCAGCCCATCCGAGCAGTTCGTCACTACGCACTGTGCGACATTTTCAGAAAAAACGGCCAATTGTGCGTTTGGGGGCGGACGTAAGCAGCGCCGGCGATATCAACAACAACACCGCTCATAAACAAAGCAGCTGTGTTTTGCACGTGTTCCTGGTCGCTAGCACACAGGAACTCGCGAGTAAGATCGCGGGAAAGCTTTGACACACTGCTGTAAGGTACGCGTGGAGCTTGTCGTTGCCCCGCATACTGTGTGGCTCAAAGATGTCGGGAATGCTAAGAGGCGGAACAGCCTTTCACCACCTCTGCGCTTCGGAGGTGTCTTGATTCATCACTCGTGTTAACGTAGGAGTGGCACCTAATTCTCATGAGGCTCCTGACCCGAGGATCTCTATACCTCACCCAACAACCGGCTTTGAGAAGCCTGTAAGTTACCAGGTAGGTCCGATCCACAATTGCGTGAGCTAGGCATCTAACAAGTAGTACAATAAAAATCACATCGGATCCACATATATTGGGCAGCTCTTCAGTTGTGGAGCTCCGTCGGCGAGATTGGTTTTTTGGCTGAAAAATACAACCCCTGCCGTGGGACGGCTCCATTCAGCCCTGGGGACATCTCTGCCGCTGCCATCGTGACCCGTACCTGGATGGCAATGGCCTTCCCGAGGCCTTTGGTCGTTTCTGTCGTACCCGCCCCTAAGGGGCCTTTGGACGCCCACCCCGCCCAATTTCGTTAGCGCGTTTTATCATCTTAAACACGCTCAAGCATTATCGAAGCGCTAGCATACTGGATGTAAGTCCACCTGGACGGCGATGGCCTTCCCAAGATCCTTGGCCGTTGTCGTCTTACCGTCACTTAAAGACGCCCATTAACGCTAGCATGTTTTATCATCTTACACACGCCCAATTATCAACGAAGTGCTAGCATGCTGGATGTGTAAGCCTACCTGGATGGCGATGGCTTTGCCGAGGTCCTTGGTCGTTTCCGTTTTCCCCGTCCCCGCGGGGCCTTCGGGAGCACCTCCGAGGTTCAGATGGATGGCGCCCATGAGGGTGCGGTAGCATCTGAGCGGCCGCAACACGTGATGTCGACAAGAATGGTGGGTGGGCATGGGTCTTAGCTAAAGCCGCACCTATTTAGTGGTGTCGACACGAATAGTGGGCACCCCACCCTGCGCGTACAGTAGAGTGTCTGCGAGATACCAACTTTGGTTGGGCAGGAGTTGGGTAGGAAAACATATCTAAATAGTGTTGAAACCGTCGAACGTCACAATCCAAGGCCAACCCAACCCACGAAAAATCAGCGAAAAATTAGTTTAGAAATATGTTTTCCTACCATTTTTGGTTTTCTAACCTAACCTGTTCGTGGATTGGTTGGTCTTGGGATATGACGTTCGTCGGATTCAATACTATTATTATATGTTTTCCAACCCAACATAATTTATAAATCGCAAACGCCCTAGTGCCTCTCAACAAAGTCGGGCTTGGGGTGAGGAATAAAGCTCCGCATCAATTTAAGATCCGTAGACGATTTACAGTAGGTGTCCCCGCTGCCGTGGCAGGGCTTTGAGCAGGTGAGATCCGCCAGACTTGCCTGTCGGTGAGAGGAGTGATGACCAGTCGGCCGTTGTTGCCGAGGTACTCGTAGCCGTACAGCTGAATGGCGTTGATCATCTTGCACGTGATAGACCCCGGTTCTCCGGAGAAAGCGGACTGTCCGCCCGCCTCCCAGTAGTACCGCAATTGCGCCAGCCAATCAAACTCTCCGATGTCAGAAATCTGCTCAAGGGGTTAGGGGTTGGGAGTTGGTAATCGACTTGCTGGCATAATACGGGTTGGTGAACCAATTAGCCACACTAGCCGGTTGTAAAGCTTTTGACGGTTTGATCATTATTTGTCCCATGATTGATCTCAGTTTTCGGGAGAAAGACGACTGTCCGCCGGCCTCCCAGTAATACCGCAGCTGCGCAATCCAACCGAATTCCCCACTGTCGGATATCTGCTCCAGGGATTGAGAGTAGTGAGAGCATTGACCTCGAGAGCAGCGAGCTCCTCCGCTGCGTCGCGATTGTGAACGTCCATAACGACTATAGCGCCCAGGGACGTCCTCAAGTGTTTATCCTAAGCGGGCTGTGCGCCGGAGGCTATTGAAATGTAGTTCTGATAATGTACCCCCCCTCCCCCCCCCCGTCAAACCTCGGCGAACACGTCAAGAACACAAGCTATGTCTCGAACCAACGTGAATAAAGGCGATTGCTCGACCTTGAGACGCCAGTGGTCTTCTTTGAAAAAAACGTGTTTCGTCCGTAGCTTAGAGTTGAAGTTGCCTAAAAATAAAGTAAACGTCGTAACCAAATTACTACAAGCACAAAACCATCATTCCAACGTCGAGCATCAATAGGAAGAAAGAATAATACGGTACCTTGAGCGCAGCGAGCTCCTCCGTCGTGTCGCGGTTGTGGACATCCATAACGACCATAGCCCCCAGCGACGTCCTCAAGTTCTTGTTGATATCCGTTCGCACGAGCTCAACGGTCCTCAACAGCTCCTGTGGTGGTGGCAGTGACGTAGGTAGTGGTTTGAACGAGAACTATTGCTTTTCGGGGCCGTATTATGCTGTCACGTTCTAGGGTATTTCACTGTCATGTCGCAATTTGTTGTGAACATCCATAACGACTATCGCCCCCAGGGGCGTACTCAAGATTATGTTGAAGCTCGTTCGCACGAGTTCAACGGTCCTCAATAGCTGCTGCGGTGGTGTTGATGACAAAGCAAAAGGTTAAAACGAACAATATTGTATTTGGGCCGTGGTTTGGTGTTACATTGAGGTTGTAAATACGTCCACGCAACAGACAGGTTTAGCCTTTTGCCGGCTCTTTGTAACACGTCCCCGATGGTCTAGTGGGTTAACCTCGTGACCACTGAGATCGATTTCGCAGGTTCGAGTTCCCCCGAGTGCATACTCGCGTACTCGTAGGGACTTTTCTTGTGAAAAACAAATTGACGTGCGGAAAGCACGAGAGCGTGAGTTAGCAAAATTCGATGAAAGCCGACGAGCGTTGGGAATGCTGAACCCTCTGCGCGATATAAATGAAGGCACCCACCGGGGGGGAGAAGGAACGACACCTGTGACTACGACTTGTCCAGAAGCTGGAAAGTAAAGGTGAGATTAAAAAACTTTTAAAAGCTACAAACGAACGAAACGTTTCTCGAGGAGGGACAAAGGTTAAGGTGTTGCTCACTGTGTTTAGTGGATCGAAGGGAGGACATTCATGACGTGCTTGCCTTTCGGTATCAGCGGCACTACTGCTGTACGTACCCGCTTTGATTGTCGGTTTTCTTGAGCATGCAAAAAAGACTATCTACGGGTAGCCGATAGAAAATGCTTAACGTTTAGGCTAAACACGATCAGTGGACGCTCCTTTTGCCATGACGCACCGTTACAGGCAACATTATGTCAACGTGATCCGAATCGGAGTGTCTCGCATACAATGACACACTACGAAGTATCACAGTGAACGTTGTGACGGCGTTGTCCGCCTTGGATTGGAAGTCGGAGTGGCAAAAACAACATCGATGAGCGATTCCCGTGACAGAAAAGTAGATATAGTTTCAGTATACCAGTACCTCGCAAGAAAACTCCCAGTGCTTGTGCAGCGCGTCGCCGTTCTCCGGCATTTGCTGGATTACGATTTCCATGGTATGGGTCCACGCTTGCTGGTTCACGACCAGCATCACCTGCGAGGCAAGGGTGCCACGTGGTATATTGCGTTGGTCGATAGATACAGTACGCGACGCCAGAACTCCCTCGAAAGTGGAAGTTGCTTAATGCCTTGAAATGGTATGAACAAATGGAAATTCACCCCCATGTATTACTGTTGTAACACTGCGACGTAACTTAATTCGTATATCGTTTGGGATCAATGAGGCCTCTCTGCTGCGACTAGCCAGATACTCTCACTTAGGTTTACTACTCCCAAGTTGATTATCTGGCAATTAACGCGGCATCTCGTCGCAAACAGTAGGCACCCCGGTAAAATAAACACTAACAAAACTGATGTCGTTGTCGGCGGTACACCCCACCACCAACGATGGGCGGGCGGGATGGTCTGTTTTTATTCCATCCTCTTTGTACTTGTCGTGCTACTGTCGGGTCTCGATGACCACCACAAAGTGGCCTCACCCCGCACATTCTCCAAGTAACATCAGAAGGCTTTCCCGAAAAGGAGACGCCCTGCTGGCTTACCCTCTTTTCTGGTTTCAGATTACTGTTGTAACATTGCGAAGTAGCTTAATTCGTATATAGTTTGGGATCATTGAGACCTCTCTGCGGCGGCATGAGATCACACCCATAGTTGTTGACCCTTCCCTCTTAATCTCAATGCCGTAGCTCATTTGTATCGAATTTTGAATAAGGGTTACTTCTCTTTCTGATTATTCCCAAACTCCTATCCGAGCCCCTTAGGGGTTCGGCTGCCGTTGGTTGTCCCGAGGGAACGCTGGGTACGACTCCGCCACCAGCAGCGCGAGGCGCGAGGCGCACTCCGACTGGCTAGCTTTGGAAAAGTTTGCTCCGTCGTGGTGTTCTACGCGCGTCATGTCCAAGACGTTCGGCTGGCCGCGCAGGCCAGCCTTGGTGCACCGTAGCTCGATCCTCACCCAGTCGGGAGGGAGCCGGGTGGCACCTGCGGCGACCGCTTCGTCGGACATACCTTCGCGGTCGGACATAACCTCTGTTGTTTGCGCTAACCTCCTTGTACTTGTCGTGCTGCTGTCGGGTCTCGATGGCCACCACGAATTGGCGTCACCCCGCACATTCTCCAAGTAACATCAGAAGGCTTTCCCGATAAGTGGACGTCCTGCTGGCGCCCCCTCTTTTCTGCTTCAGATCACTACCTAATTTCCCCATGAAGCTACTTAGCCCTTTCACTGGCGTATTTTATAGCTCTGCCGATGCTTGGTCGAATCCTGAACTGAATTTCATAGGGACCTCTGGCCTGATGTCGACTTGACTTATCTACACTTCCTACTTACTAGACATCAAGTACAATCGCAGAACTATTCCCGTGGTTGAAATCCGTTCAGTCCAGGTTATGTTGTATAATTCCTATTCCCTACGAACGAGCTTTGAGCCATGCTCCTGCTGATGCTGTTGTTTTTTGTTCCAACATTAACTCGTTGCCACGGTGCAGTCCATGGCCACAGGACTGGCTCCATGGGGCGGAAGGATGCCTCAGGCAAAAATATAAAACAAACCAAAATTAAGCACATAACTGAATCCTGTCGAAATACACAACAGACAAGAAACCTTATCCACCCGCCATCGTAGCATGCGCCATCTAACATTCACTAAATTATTTGAGCCATGCCTCTGAGGCGGTCACTGCCGTCAGTGTTGTGCTCACGGGAAAGAGATACAAGGCAAACTGATACACCCAACCGAAGCAAGTCACACACCAGACAAGAAGCATGTACCAAAACCATACAGATGCGACGCACAAACTGGTGCAAGGCGTACACCAGACAACTAACAGTATCATCACCTGTCAAGCGTGTACTAAACTATACAGATGCGACACACAACTGATGGCAAAGCGTGCACCAGACAACTAACGTTATCATCACCTGTCCAGGCCATTTCTGAACCCAATCCAGCCTACTCGAAGCGGCGTGGTCGAGCATAGACGTGTCGATGGCGTACGCTAAGCTTTTCTTCATCATCACTTCCACGTCCACAAGCCATCGCTCCACGTTTCCACCCGAATTTTTGGGGTTTATCATTTTGTGGCGCACCTGGGGGGGGCGGGGGGTTACAAAAGTACAAGTCAACAAGTGGTTCGGAAACGTTGCCCAGGTTGTTGCTGCTTTCTGTGCATGGTTGGATCGGGTACAGTTTGGTTGGTCGATGTTGCCAGTTGGTCGCCCTATCAGTTAATGCATTGCTGCCGAAAGTATTCGGTGAAACATGCATTAGTTGGTTTTTCCGCACCTGTCGTCTACCTCCAATGGGGAACACAAATAAGTATGTATTCTACCAGGTACCCGCGAGGTATGCATGATTCTAATATCGTTTCCTAAAAGCAAAAGAAAATCAACCGCCAAAGAACTATTTTCGCCATTCGACAATGTGCAGCACCAGCTTCAACGTTGATCACCCATAAACATTCCAAGAAAAGAGCCTAAAACCAAGGGAAACCAAAAAAAGGAAACTAAAAAACGAAAGTATTAATAATGAACCAAGTCTAATAACAACTCCCTTCTGCAATAAATGAATGAGTTCACCCCTATAAATCTTTCTGTGTATGGGGGTTAACGAACTGACCTCTGGGTAGGGGAAGTCTATCCTCTCATCGCCGGGATCAAGGCAGGCCGTGATATCGAGGTTTGCTTGAAACTCTAGCTGGGAAATTCCGTCGAAACACTTTTTGAGGTGGGGCTGCACCCTGAGGGGGTCCTTGGTCTCCGCCAATATTTCCAAGAGCTCGTCGTTGGACAAGAAGTAGAACCGCGGGAAAGACTGTTTGTGCGCGAAAAAGAAGAGAGGGGAGACAGGGGTGGGGGTTACCGTTACGTTTGTGATCGGTAACGAAGCTGTCGAGTCTGCGTTTTCTGGCGTGTTCTTCCACCCCAGAGTTATTGAAGTATT
Source organism: Laminaria ephemera (assembly GCA_036873875.1). Classification (NCBI taxonomy): domain Eukaryota; class Phaeophyceae; order Laminariales; family Laminariaceae; genus Laminaria; species Laminaria ephemera. The sequence goes on from JAYJMJ010000405.1 coordinate 3,803,149, forward strand.
CTGAGAGCTCGTCGGTGAACAAGTAGAACCGCGGGAACAAATGTTTGTTTGCGAGAAGGAAGGGGGAGAGAAGGTCGTTACTGGATGACCCTTAGCGTTGAAAACGTGTATTTAACTCTACAAATTTCACGAGGAACCTGTACCGATCTCCAAGTACAACCAACAAGGGGTTACCACCACGTCAGTCATCCTTAATGCTCCTATAACCCATCTCCGATGAAAAATAGTTTTTTTTAGCTTTTTCCAACCAGACATCACCACAACAATATTGGTATCGGCACAAACGGTTGTTCAATCGGCGCCGTCAATGTTATTTGCATGTGACGCTTCTAACATTGACGATCCTGTGCGATGCAAGGCGTATTTTCTCTGGAACATGCATACGTGCTATTCCCCCTTGGACCACGTGATGAATTTATATTCCCAAGGTAGCAAGACCGTTAATGCGCCCCCCCCCCTGAAAGGCCACCCCCCTGAAAGGCCACCCCCCTCTCGTTGAAACCCGAACCAGTTGGTTCCTGACAATGTTTGTGAGTGATCGACGTTGAAGTTCATGCTTCACATTGTCGGATGGCAAACCTAACAAGAATAGTTCCATGTATCTTGTCCTTTAAAACACTTTTCAACCCAATACGAGCTTGGTCTCCAGAAATTTAGGCCCTTTCCTGTACAGCTTATCGTTCGCATCCACCAGCGGCCCTGTCATACGACTATGGCCGTCCATGAAATGAGTACACCCCCCCCCCGGCATATCAGTATACACCCTCCGTCCGCAAAGGACGACCCCTCTCGTTGAAACGCGACAAAAACATACATAGTGTCCTATTGTACCGCGTTTACCCCACCAAGCGCTTTATCTCGAGGAAGTCGTTGAGATCCTTCCGTATCGTGTCCAACTTGTCGTTTGCATTCACCTGCACCTCTAGCCCCCCCTCATCTCCGTCAACATACCAATCCCCCCCCCCCCCCTTAAAACACGCCTCCATCGTGTTGACATTGACACCCGAAACAATTTAATGTAACATTATACCACCGTGCTTAACCCACCAAACGTTTCGTCTCGAGGTAGTCGTTGAGCCCCTTCTGTATCGTGTCCAGCTTGTTGTTGGCATCCACCAGCGCTTCCAAGAACCCAGCGCGCCTGGCCACTGATAGCACCGAGGGGTCGTCGAACGTTTTTTTCATGTGCTCGCGCCACGTGAGGTCCACTGACTGGAACAGTCGTCCCTGTCGTGTTTTAGATCGAGAACCAGAGCACGGCAACAACGACCGTGTAAGTACAGTACGCGGAGAAGGCCTTCAAAGCAATTGGGATTCAATAAAGTTTGGCTTGAGTTTGCACGAAACAGAAGAAACACCATTGGCTTATACTAAAATGAGGGCAATACACACTCTTCTTCAGTAAAGAAATTGAGCCTGATCTAACGTACGAGTTTGTTATGCGGTGTTCCGCCACGTGTGGTCCACTGACCGGAACATCCGTCCCTGTCATTGTGATGTTTAGATCGAGAAGAAGAAGCAGCGCGGAAAGCAAGAGAAAACGTCTACTTCGTTTGCACAGGACGCGAGAGCAACAATGAAATAAATTGGGACATCCTTCGTATCCCTTTTACTACTGCAAGAATATTCATCTCCTACACTAATGCCGAGTAGTTTCCCCCCCAAAAGATGGGCTCAGATGTAAAGGGGGTTAGAACGTTTGCCTCGACGTTGGTACTAAACATAAGAAAACCATTATTGTAGTGACGTTAGTCTGACACAAACCTCGTCTCATATAAGAACAACGAGCTTGGCACAAAATATGAGTTTCGTAAGTGCTTGCCATCGCCAAGGCGTACGTGACCCCATACCCCGCTGGCAGTGATACGAAGTATTTCACGAGCGTTAGGCACCTCGACGGGTATATGTCTGCCTCATCACTGCTATGGTCAAGGCGTATGAGGCCCGATACTCCGCTTGTCGGGATAGAATGAACCTCTCCAGCACCGCAACCACATATTTGCAACAAACGTCTGAAACTGGAATTAGCGTGGGATCGGTTTTTCAGTGGTGAATTGAGTTAACGAATGTTTGTCACCTCGACGAACATCTGCCTCGTTACTGCTAGCCTCAAGCCGATTATACGTCGCCCGATACTCCGCTTGCAGTTGAACCAAGCACATTTAACGGGCGTTTGGTACCTCGGCGGGCACCTGACTCACTCCGCCAGCAATGATGTGCAACCATTGTTCCGGTGCAAACTACTTGGATTTAGTGCAGGATCATTTTTGAAGTATTACGGAGGAACATAGTAATGAGGAACAAATATGGTGAGTAAAAAAAGTGGAATATATAGGTTTCTGTGTATATCGTGGGCCCTGATTACTATGGTCCTCCGTAATAGTGGGAGGGCTAACGACTGTTGTACCTCTACGGGCATCTGCCTCATAATGTCGTCCGACGAAAAAATGGGCTCCAGGTATAGCCACGTCGCTTGCATCTTCAGCCAGTTGTCCATGATGTCCTGTAGGGTGAAAAACACACATCGGCAACAAAGAACGCGTATTCTACAGCATGAGACTACTGATAAAGTTGCCCCCCGACATCCTGCCTGGTCGGTGACAACCCGACTTGCTCCGACCCGGCATTCTAGGGATGCGAAGGTCAATGGTCATATGACTACGGTTATGCGTGAAATGAGTACACCCCCGATATTGCCGAGCTCTAATATCTACCAGGTATCCCGCAAGCCAGTAACAAGAATAAACCCCAAAAGGAAGTCAGGCAAGGAAGATATCGTTCGCGTTAACTTTAACGCAACCACCGATAAAACGTTGCCGCTGGACTACATACTACGCAGGCGGTACACCTGGTAACATTTGTACCTGGAATGGAAGTATGATAAATGTCGCGCATATCGTCCCCCTCAGGAGTGTAATTTAATTCATTATTTAACCCCCTCCCCCCAAACATATACCTGGTGTACAGTTTACCTCGTCGGGGCCTTGTACAAAGGTGGGGAGGGGGGATCGTATCATCTCCGAACAAAAGCAAATAAATAATAATGAAATATCATGTCATCCGATATGTGACCACCGTATATATTAGTCGTTTTTCCCTCCGGAACCCAACAGCCAAACAAACCACCGCGGTCAAGTTCGAAATAAGCTTCCGTTCTCTTTAAAGGGAAAGCACGTGCTGTATTTGATATCGTCGTGCACCCAGACGACTTTGTGTCGGGTCATTGTTATGCCCCTACCCGCATCGGAACAAGAAAGCCTGCTACAATAGAAATCAAACTGCTCCGAGGTACGCTTCACCTTTGACTGTTGAGCCACGTTGGTGTGGACTTTGTCTATCGCGCCGGCCTGTTGTAGACGTCGCCTACTGGGTCGCATTGTTGTTGACTATGCCACTACGTCATATGCCTCTTTGTATATTAAGCCGTAGTACTCGTAGTGCTGTGGACTACCAGGTACCAGGTATGTGTGCATCGGGTCGCATTGTTGTTGGCTTTGGCTTCTGAGCTTTCTTGAGGGTTTTGCCTATTGCGCCGAACTGCTGTAGGCTTTGATGTGAGGAGTAAGGAATGATAGCGTGCTCGTGTGCTCACCTTGAGGGTATTTTCCCATGCCACAGCTCTGTCCAGGAATGGTATATTGTGCCGAATTGTGCAGTAATTATTGTTGACTTGGCTTACTGAGCCCCATTATTGCTGACTGCGTCTATATATCTATATGCCTATTGAGCCGCAGTAAGTGTTGTTAACTGTTTCTATTGTGCCGCAATGGTGCAGACGTAGTCTATTGCGCCGTATCGTTATGGACTTTGATGTGAGGAGCGAGGAGCGGGGATGGAGAGGGAGCTCACCTGGAGATATTTGAGGGTATTATCTCACGGCACGGCTCCGTCCAGGAATGGTCCGATATATGTCTATATGCCTACTGAGTCGCACTGCTGTTAACCTTGGCCACTGAGCCGCAATGCTATCGATTTTGTCTGTTGGGCCGCATTACTGTAGACTTTGACGTGAGGAGTGGGGAAGGAGAGCGGCCCACCTGAAGGTCGTTGAGGGTCTTTTCCCATGCCACGGCTCTGTCCAGGAATGGTCCAATGTATCTGCCCATCCAAAGTCACGTTCGCGCACACTTGAGATGATTAGCATAGCCAGGGCTCGCTTCGTGCTCTGAAGAGCTATATTTTGGGCCCGCCAACAACCAATACCTACTGTAATATGAGCAAGCCTTGAAACCCTATTGCAACACCGATCGTGAGTAACCTTCATCATAGGCCGCCATATACCGTGGTAGGCGTTGCGTAGCGCTCGCCGCTGGTCACGGTGTCTTAATTCAAATTTAGTAGCGTGCCCCAAAAAGCGAGTCCTACGTTCTTATTACGCCATTTCTTATCTGTGACCTTATACTGCACCAGGTAACCAGAACAGTCACGTTTCTGGGGCGGAACACACAGCGATCGTGTGGAGCTTTGCATGCTGAGAAGCGAACAACGAACACAACAACAATTTCTGGGGCGTACCAGACAGGCATTGTGTAGATGTTTTCATGCCAAGGGTTGCAACTGATACAGTCTACACCACATGCCTTTTGATCATGAACGATCTAAGCCACATGAAGTGCAAAAGAACTGATAAAATCCTTGGCATGAACTGCGGAAGCGCGATGCTACTCTGTCGTAGATGCCGAAATTCTAACAGTCTCATGGCTGTTTTTAATATCGACGGTTTCGATAAGATGATATCAAGACTAGAATGTTTGGGTTGGATTGGGTTGGGTTGGGCTGGGTTGGTGGTTGGGTTGGGCTGCGATAGCACGGATGGTGAGGTGGGTGGGTGGACTGGTGGATTGTGAGTGGGTTGGGTTGGGTTGGGTCCACCAGAGGCGTATGCTGTATCTCTTGCCTGGAGCCGCGCATGGCCTGGGTCTTGACAACATGGTCATCGAGCAGCTGCTGGATCTCGTCCACCGAAGCCAAGATTCTCGTGCCCGACGTGCGGTACTCCTTCGTCTCGAACACGAGTCCTTTCCACTCTTGCTCCATGACATCCATGCTGTTCTCGAGGGAGTATTCCTTCGATGCCGCAACACAGGTCTGCCGGATCAAGCGAAAACAACAGCGAGAGAGCGGCACGAAACAACCGTCCCTCTCAGTAACCAACTCCTTTAAACCTGAACCCGCGGTTTGGGGGACATATTACTTGGAAATCGTGTAGGGTTGTGCTTGCAGTAGTAGCAGCACGGACGTCTCGAACACGAGCTCGTTCCACTCGTGCTCTGAAAAAAGAGTCCCGACGAGCCGGGTAAAATCTGTGTGATATGGCTCTTGCGCACCATTTCATATTGGCGATTATCTTATCTACATCGTGATCCGTCTGACCTGTGCACGCTCAGCTCCTCGATACCAGGACAGAAGTTTTGCAACCCCGCGTCCATGGAATCTCTGAGAACAACTTTTTGACGAGTCGGGTGAGATCTATGTGGTAAGGCTCTTGCACAACATCTCATAGTGGCAGATACATGATCTAAATCGTGATCTATCTGATCTGTGCACACTTACCTCCTCGATTTCGGGGCAGAAGTTTTGCAACCCCACGTCCAGGAGATCTCTGAGGCCGAAGTCCTGATCGAACGGCAATCCGATAGCGGTGATTTTCACGATCTGGTCCCAGTGCCTCTGTTATTGTCGTCACAATATTTCAGGTGGGTCCGGGAGTCACGGAGAGGGTGAAGAGAGGGTGGGGGGGGGGAGGGGCGGATGGTGAGGGCTGGAAGGGAGGGGGTAGCCGGTGGGGTGATAAGGGGGCGATAGGGGGGGGGGGTAGGGGGTGGGGGGTGAAGAAGGGGACGACAACGACGAAGGCAAACGTCGATCAACTCTTTGCCAAGGCGAAGTTTACCAACCTTTCACTACGCAACGTTCGCAGGAGTAGCATAATGGGCGGAGAATATCAGGGCCTTTGAGGAACGTAACTACGAAAGTACCCCATAAAGTCCGATGGGCACGCTGCGCTGCAACATGGCTTGTTTCAGCAGGCCTCTCTCGCTTGCGGCAGAAAATCAGGCGAGTTCCGGCGAATCTACCCGAGCGCAGTGCGACATTGAGCTGACGTTGTTTTGCATGGAAGCAGACCGGAGCTATGGTAGGGGGGGGGTAACCAAATGTTCACCACTGGAATTCGGCCACTAGCGCGAACAACTCTGTACCTCAAAAGCGAGGGTAACTATTGCTCCATGGCGGTGACTATAGCGAAACGAAAATCTGCGAAAGCGTACGATGTGCAAACATACAAGACACAGGCGCGAGAAGCCCTGACACGCTGAACTAACAGGCTCTACAAGCGCTCCCCGTCTCGCAGCATGCGTCTCTTCACCTTCCTGCCACCCCCCTCCAACCCCGTTCGGTTGATGGTTTCTGAATATTGTTTTCAAACCACTGACCTTCTTGATACCTGGCGACGACATGAGAACCATGAGTGGGGCCTCCTCCTCGACGAACTCCTTGATCTCCCTCGACAAGGCGGCGGCGACTGATGTTGGGATCGTTCGATCCTGGCCTGCGCTCGACAGCTCCTTTGTCGTCCGCATGGCCGTCTTCATTAAATCATCCGCCTGTGACCAACGAGATGCATAGCAGGTAGCACGAAAGATTTGCACAGAATGTGTGGGGTAGGATAGATTAGGGTACGGTAGGGTAGGGTAACGTAGGGTAGGTTAGGGGATGGTAATCTAAGGTAAGATAGGGTAGGGTATGGTAGGGTAGGGTAGGGTAGGGTAGGGTAGGGA
>JAYJMJ010000405.1:3822547-3833681 GCA_036873875.1 Laminaria ephemera
CGTGCTCCGTCCCGGCATTGTAGGGATGCGAGGGCCTATGGTCTTAAGACTACGGCTATGCATGAAATGAGTACACCACCCCCCCTTAACCTTGACCCTCCCCGCCCCACCCCGCTCTCCCCTGCCCCCCTCTCCCTTGCTACCCGCACTCCTCCCTCTAATCAACCCCTTTCGAAAACTGCAACCACTTATAGGGGACAAAGGGCATGGCAATCGTGTGAGTTTTTCTTTTCGCAGTTTATGTAAAGGCGCTGCCACATGTCTATATTTACCACCCCCTGTTATTGCAGTAGTGAACGCCGATTGTGATGGGGGAAAATATTACTGGCAGGTAGTACGTAGTGTGGGCGTGAAATTTAACTACTTCATACTAATTCAAGGCGATACTTAAATATCCACGTTTGATGGAGACGATTTACCATCAAGCCTCCCCTTGCCAATGGGTCGCACAAGGGGCCCCATGTACGGATCAACAAGTGCCGTGTAAACCGGCAAGCAACCCCCGCCCTTCCTCTCTCTTACCCCCCCTTTGATCCTCCCCCCCTTGACCTCGCCACCTCTTGACCCCCCCTGTCTGCCCCCATCTCCCTTGCTACCCCCACTCCTCTTTCTAGTTATAATCTCCGCCACACTTCTAACTATACCTCTCCTTGGCTACGGCTCTCGCCACGTGCGACTATATCACTATGCCTCTGCCTGCGAACGGCTCTCACCAGGGGACCCACGTACTGTCCGACAAGGCCTGCGGCGTCGGACAACCAGAACTCCTGCATGGCCTCGAGGCACTCGTTGGCCCTTCTCTCCACGTGCGAGCAAAACGCGTCGAGGCTCATCGGGAGGGTGGACCAGAAGGTGGAAGCTTTTACGTCCGTGAAAAGGACGTCGGCGTACACCTGTCATCGCAGCAAAAGGAGGGAGGGCAATGCAAGGCCCGCGCGGTACGGTCAGCCCCGAAAAAGGACACGTGTTTTGATTTTATACGTAATTAGACTGAAATGTGCAGCAGGGATACATTTTAGGAAGGCAAACAGAACAGTACATATAACAACAGTAGTATCAATAACATCAGTAATAATAAAAATAAGCGGAGTGGACCAGAAGGTGGAGGTTATTACGCCCGTGAAGAGGACGTTTGCGTTACACCTGTGAGCGCGGCACCAGCAGAATGGAATTGGAAGGGCAAGAAAGGCGCGCGCGGTACTATCAACCACGAATGGAGACACGAGCACTCATTTTATGCCGGGCTTAGACATAGGAGGAAAAGTCGTTTGCTGATGTGTGTGTTTGTGCAAAACGTCCCTTACATCATTACCAAGGCGAGTTAACTTTTGCGTGAGTTAAAATGTTTTTTTTTGTTTCACCCGCCATGTCGCCGGAAGCTCCGACGGAGGCCATAAACATGAACTACCCTCGCTACCGTGGTGTGGCTCAAGGAGCTGTTGTTCGGGGGGTTTTTTGTGTTTGTGTAAAGCGTCCCTTCTATCTATACCAAACGTCTCGGGTACGAACTGCTCGGCCTTGGAATTTGGAATTGGATTCATTTTGCGCGCCGATATTTTCTTTTGGTATTGAAATTGCCGATACGTGCATATGATTATGTTGCTTTTGTGCCCTCATCGGAGATCTGGTGGTGATTGCTGTTGCGGGCGATAGGTTTGCATAAACCCTCATTAGTTGAATTTACGTCTGCGCCTGTCGTTGTGCTTCCGTCATAAAACAAAATGTTATATGTTTCACCCACCATGTCGCCGGAGGCTCCGAAGGCGGCCGTATCCCAGTCCCCCGGGATGACGCCAGAGTGCCATAGCCTCTCCAGCCCTACCATCACCGTCTCCACCTAAACAAGGTGAACGACATACATGCGTACTATGATTTTTAAAAGTATAAACAACATGAGTACATAAAACGACAAAGTGTAAATTATGGTAGGAAATGACGTTTATATCCCTAGGTGGCCACAACAAAGTCACCGTCTCCGCCAAAACAAACGCTTCGTGTCCCAAAAGAAAGTGCTTCGTGTAGGACCTAAATAAAAACAAATAAAAGACACACTAAAAAATATAGCAGTGGCGGCCACAACAAAGTCACGGTCTCCACCTATATAAACTAAAATGCCATACTCGTAGTATAAAATAATGTGGGTGGCCACGACCAAGTTCGGTCGAGAAAAAAATAAACAGTATGCACAGACTCTACCGCGGTTCATGCAGTTTGTTACTGGCAGGGGGCCTGACAAAACGCCTTCGATTGAAAGCAAACGGAGCTGCATAGGTAGTTACGAAGCGCGTTGCTCCAGCCCCCCCTCCCGCCCTCCCTCGTTCCCTCCCTCCGCCCCGCAGCCCGTTTTCCATTCTTCAGGTATGTCTAAATCATGGCCAGGTTTCCCTGGTTTACACATGCGGCCATAAGGTTGGTTTTGGATAGACAGGGGGATCCCTGATAGTCCCCGATGGTCTAGTGGGTTAACCTCGTAACCCCTAAGGTCGATTTCGCTGGTTCGAGCCCCCCCCAGTGCATACTCGTACTCGTAGGGACTTCTTCTTGTGCTAAAAATTGACTTGCGGAAAACGCGAGAGCGCGAGTTAGCAAAATTCGATGAAAATCAACGAGCGTTGGGATTGCTGAACCCTCTGCGCGATAAAAATGAAGGAACGTACCCGGGGGGGGGGAGAGCAAGGACGACACCTGTAACCACGGCTTGCCCGGAAGCTGGAAAGCAAAAGTGAGATTAAAGACCAAAAAAACAAGAGAGAAAAAAAAGACCCCCCTTCACACGTCGGTACAGTATTTTAACGTACAAAGCTTACGCTTGAGGGTCAGCGCAGGACGCGCGCTACGCTAGGGACAACACTTTTTGGGAGAAACATTCCTGATTGACGGAACCACCAAATATCGTTGGAATACCATTAGTAGGGTTTTTTAAAAACAGTTTTCGTTTTACACCTAGGCCATGAGATTGCTCATCGGGCATAATTTGATCTGTTTCTCGCGGTCCGTTGTTGGGTGACATACAGAGCTCCTCAAGGGGGAGAGGCCTCATACCCATTTCGGTATCTCAAGGTCAGTTTTTGGGTGAAATACAGAGCTCCTCAAGTGAGGAGCCTCAAAAAATTTAGGCATGCCCCTGACATTGCATGTCTCGCAGACCCCCACCCTCCACACGTTAGTACAGTACTTACCGAACAAAGTTTACGCTTGAGAGCCAGCGCGGACCGACGAACGCGTGCTCGCGAGACCCCGGTGTGTCGAAGCACCGTCCACTCTGGGATAAGGTACTCCTCGCTTTGGTACCATCTGTAAAACGAATTCATTCGAAGAGAGGCCGGTTCGCGAAAGGAATCAGTCATGCTCGAACTCAAGAACAAATGTACTACTACTGCAGGAATACCGCACAACAAGTGCAAGAGTGATTTCAAGTAGTTTGTCCCCAGTAACGTAAAAGCAGTCATGAAGGAGTTCACAACACGTTTTTTTTCGGGGTTTCGTGAATTCTCAGTATTCGTATTGCGAGATCGTGTTTGCGTTAAAAAGACGAAAATATCAAACCCCTGAAAAAAAAACGCTGTTAAGGGTTCTGCCCTTTCCAGAGATGCTTCGTATCATATGACAGGTGAAAAAACGAGTGTGGACCGTAGAGGAACGGGCAACATTTTCGCATTTTTTTTTCGATTTTTACCGAAATCGACGAAATTCTGAAAAAAAAAGGGTCTCCGTAAGAACGGCCCACAGCCCCGCACAATACGCCTCCGTAGCTACCACTGTTTGTATAGCATCACCCGAGGGCACCGAGGTTCTACATAATGTCGGATGGAGTTCTACCGGTTAGACGCACGGCTCAGATCCAACCAGGTCTCAGCGCGGAGGGGGGGGTTATCCCGGGTGGGCCCCCTTTGCTTCGGGGCAAAAGGGGCCACAACAAAATTGAAACGTCGAAAATACTTTCGATGATCGATGCAGGCGTGCGATAAGACAGCAGGTTGGCCTTGTGGGCGATAGGAGCACGGCTTGGCGTGATGTGCTGCGTATTTCCGGACTAGCGTCGTCGTGAAGCGTTCGGCCTACCTTGGACCAGCGGCGAGGTGTCCTGGCTCGATGCCGAGCTTCTTTCTCCCCTCGGGGTCCTTGAGCTCGTAGTCGACCACCGCCCGAGCGATCGACACTGCATGTTCTCCTTGCACGTCCTGTCACAGATTTGTTGTGGGGTGACGGAAAAAATACGAACAAAGTACGGATACCCATTAGACCTTTTTCAGCTCGTAGTCGACAACCTCCCTTGCGATCGACACTGTGTGTTCTTCTTGCACGTTCTGTTATCGGTGAAAAATCATGAAGATGCGAACATACGCAAGTTGATTAATTTTTGGGTGTTGGGAAAATGCGAACAAAGCACTGCGGTAGCCATCCACTCGAGAGTTATTTGAGCCTGTCGTGTGATCACGGACTAGATTAGGGCAATGAGGTAGTGTGAGGAGTACAACAGCAATGCAAAAACTACACAAACAACAACAGCAACAACAGCATATACAGCAGACAGAACAACAACGGCAACAACAAGTACAGCGAAGAAGTCTTCCACCGCACGCCACCCTACCGCACCTGTAGCATGCTGCTGACGGCCGTTTCGACGTAGGCTTGGTACGCCTCCAGCTCGATGCCAGCGACGAACCTTAGCTCGAAGGCTAAGCGAGCAGTTATTCCGTCGACTCGCTCCTGTTTTGTTCGTTACACAGCCGCGCAGACAGAGCGACAAGACGAATTCAGCAGCAAGGTGCGTCAACCCAATCCAATCCAACCCAGAGCAGTCCAGCCCAACCCAACCCAATCCAACCCAACCCAGTCCAACTCAACCCAACCCAAAAGCTAAACGAGCAGTTATTCCGTCGACATGCTCCTGTTCTTTCGTAGCAAAGCCGCGCAGAGCGATGAGGCGAAGACGCAATCCCATACGAGTAGGTTTGTTTGAGGGAATGGGGGTGAAGTAATTTACTACTGTAATTTGCATCTTTGAGAGAGGTGGATTTAGCAGCAAGGAGCAACAACAACACACAAACCGAGGGCAAATTGTTGTTTTTGGAGACGTGTTATATTGCTTCTTGCTACTACTGGATCCATGCGCGGTCGCGGCTAAACCTGACACTCTTGACAAAAACAATTTCCTTCTTCGTCATTGACCTCCCACCGGAGGAAGATCGTACAGACGAGACTAAGCCCCTGTACGTGACTTGTGTAGGCTAGTGGGTAGTGCTACGGCAACATCCAACACATACTTTTGCCTTTTTTCCCCATTGCGCTGACGTTGTAGACTATTGATTAGTACTATAATGACAAAAATACACGTTGTTTGCGATATTCTTTCGTTACAATCTCACCGGAGAAAGGCCGTACAGGCAAGACTAGCATCACCTCGGATATGTACGGTCGCGGCTAAACATTTCACTCTGGAAAAAATAAGCATCCCGTCTTTTTTCATCACTCCTCGCCGGAGGAAGGTCTTACAGACGAGAGTACGCCCCTGCATGTGACTTTTTAGGCTAGCGGGTAGTGCTACAACAACAACCAACAAATGCGTTTGCCTTTTCCCCCATTGCGCTGACGTTGTAGGCTACCAGGTAGTCAGTAGTGCTGTAATGACCAAAAGACACGTTTTTTGCGTTCCGTTTTCATCACAACCTCACCGGAGGAAGGTCGTGCAGGCGAGGCTTAGCCCTTGCACGTGACTTTGTAGGCTGGTGGGTAGTGCTACAACCACAACCAACAAATACGGTTGACTTTTTTTCCCATCGCGCTGACGTTGTAGGCTGTTGAGTAGTACTACGATACAATGACCAACATTCACGTTTTTTTGCGATATGTTTTCGTTACAATCTTACCGGAGGAAGGTCGTACAGGCAAAGCTTACCGCCACTTCGTATGCATACGGTCACGACCAAACATTTCAATCCGGCAAAAATAGACTTCTCTTATTCACTCTCTCACCGGAGGAAGGCCGTTCAGGCGAGATTTAGCCCACGAACATGACATTGTAGGCTAGTGGGTACTGCTACAACAACCAGCATATGCGTTTGCCCTTTTGGTGATTGCACGGACGTTGTAGGCTAGTGGGTAGTACTACAATGATCAAAAGACACGTTCTTTGCCATAGTTTTTCGATACGACCTCACCGAAGGAAGGCCATACAAGCAAGACTTACCGCAACCTCGCGTACATACAGTCGCGCCCAAACATCTAACTGTGTCAACACTAAAACCCCCTTTTTTTATCGTTTATCTCTCACCGGAGGAAGGTCGCACAGGCGAGACTTAGCCCCTGCACCGAGGGCGTTCGGCGAGCCGTGCAAGATCCTCTCGTCCACCGCTGCCCAGTACCGCGCTATCGACGTCTTCTGCTTCTCCGCGTCCGCCAAGCCGTGCCCCGTACAACGCCCCCCGTCTCCCCCTCCTCCTCCTCCTCCTCCTCCTCCTCCTCCACCACTACTTCCTCCTCCTCCTTCTCCTCTGCCTCCCCCTCCTCCTCCTCCTCCCCCGACGTTGCTGTGATTTCCATCCAACATTGCGAGTTGACCCCTACGCTCCCCATCCAAACCGACCGGGTTCCACGACAGAAAATCTTTCGCCTCGCAAACCATCGTTTCCTTCCCCTCGCTTGACGCTGAAACGTTAAGGGTTCGCATGCCCCGGGGAGGGGAACGCATTTCTCTCAGCTGGGTCCGAGTGTCCTGTGCCGAGCTTATCAGCACCGCTGCCCCTGGCCGCGCTAACTCCGCAGGGCCGCCTCGACGATGTTCAACCTTCTCAGAACCCTCAATAATCTCTGCTGTGCTGCCGTCGCGATGTTCAACCTTCTCAGAGTCCCCGATAATCTCTGCTGCGCTGCTGCTACGAGTCCCCCTTCCCGTTGCGCTTTTTGACATGCCTTCTTCACTGTTCGGGGAATACGGTTCATCGTTACACTGTTTTTTTTCGGCCGAGCAAAACGCCTCCGAGGACCCCTCGCCGCCGGTAGGGGAAGGTGACTGGTCCCCCCCCCCGCCTCTACCGCCTCCGCTAGCCCGCAGCGGCGACGCGGTCGAGGCTAGAGCTCCGCTAGAAGAAGAACTAGCCGGCTGCTGAAGCGCGAGGGAGTGGAGGATCTCGCGAGACTCAGCGGCAAACGGCGCGGTCACTACCTTACCCTCCGCGGCAGCATTCCTAGCTCTAAGCACACTACCACTACCGCCACCACCGCTACCTTTACCCGCGGGGGCACCAGCTGCGACAGCTAATGCGGCCGTTGCTTTCGCCACGGACTGCGCGGAAGAAGATGTTAGCGCCGCCGCGGTCGAGGTGTACAGGCGGGCGATGCGGTCGCTCGGGCGATAGTACCCGGTGCTAGCGATATCTGCGTAGGTGGTGGGCATGTTCGCCTGCCGGATCCCCCGGGCCTGCGAGAGGCTGTGGGAACTGCGGTCGTGGGACGCCGTTCGGATGAGGTCGATCGCGCTTGAGACCTTGGGGAGCTCGTAGTAGGAGCCCATCGGGCCAAGGAGGAGGCTTTTGGCTTGTTCGACGTCGTCATATAGACCTAGACCCGACGATAACGGGCCCTCTTCCTCCTCCGAGAGAACTTCAAGGTCGGTCGTACGCTGTCGCTGTTGGTTGTCGATAGTTGTCGGTGAGTTGTCAGTGGCGGCGGCCCAGGTGGGGGTGGAAGATGTTACGCTTGTCGCCGGTAACCTGTGGGCTTTGCTTGCGGCTCTAGCAGCCGTGGCTTTTCTGGCCGCGATGGACCCTTTCACCATGCCGAAGCGAGTTGTGCTGCCGTAGAGTAGTCTTGGCGCGGTTTTCCCGTACGTTCTCTGGCTCTGGTTTTCTTCATGGTCGTTGCCTAGCTCTTGCGGAGCGAAAGTGGGCACCTGTTGTTGCCTGTCTTCCATCCACTCCTCCGGTTGCGGATCGCCCATTTTTTTGGCCTTGCTGTACGGGTGCAACTTGAGCCCCTAGATTGCGCGACCTGGTGTAGGTATGCAGGCAAAGAAGGCGCAATCAACGGTACCTCGTTGAGTAAGTTTGGTTTTAGAAAGAACGAGCCTCCCCCCGTGATTTGCCGGAGTCTCAGCCAGCAGTTGACACGTTGTCGGGATTGGTTACGTCAGGCGTTTTATGAGAATGCCGACCGAATATCATTGACCGCTGTTCTCAAACGACGCTCCTGCTTTCCGGGGCAGTAGAGCTTACTACGTATTCGCGAAAATGGGTTGAGGCACACTGTGTACGAGACGAAGGGGAGTATCCCTACATTGGTTGATTGCGCTTGATTGGGTTAGGGCTGGGGTATGGGTAAGGGCTAAATATGATTCAAAGTGTATGTCAACCATTTTCTCGAATAAGTGGTAAACTGCTTTCAGGGCTCTGTTCGTACAACTACAGTAATCAGCCGGTCGTACTCACGGCCGACGGATAATGCTTCAAAGGCGGAGGACTTCGAACGATGCTGATTTTGAAAAATGGCTACGAGTGCTTGTACGCTTGCTGGGTACTCTTCAAAGGCGGCGACTTCGAACGATGGTGCTTTTGAAAAGGGGCTACTGCTGTACGTATAATACGCGTACTGGGTATTTTTCCGCTTGAAGCTGCTTGCGCTTTTTAGCGGCCGTTTGGAACAATGTTGGATTCTGGACTCTGATCAACCTTTTGCGAGACACCTTGACCTCCCAGTGTTTGGCGGTCTTTCCAGACGGTTACCTCTAGTACGACAAGCACACCCCCTCGTGGAAACCCATACCACACTTCGCGTGTCCTTATGTAGCTTCCCTAGACGCTGAAGTTGGTATATACCTGCTATTAATAACAGGTCATGCATGCAAGGTCACTTAGAAGCTGGAGGCATAGACGCGGCGCAAAAGTACTTTTTGTCACATTCGCTCTCACCTATCTTTAGTCCATCCTCTCCCTGTTCACTGCTGCCGAAGCTGGGTCCTTCTGCGGATCATCCAACTCCGTAATGCCAGGACGGCGTACCTCCAACCCCAGCCGCAGGGGTATCCGTCAATATCTCTCCCTTCTATGTTGTACGACGGCCACAACCGGCCTTGAACCGGGTGTCAAAAAGTGAACAGCGAACACACGGGACACGGAAATACGACGAAAAATGTTTTAAAAGAATTTTGACGGTTTCAAAATAACGCAAAGTGAACTTTTTGGAAACCCCTCGATTTTCGGAGATGTTGGTTCTTGTGTGTGAACCCCACACTAATTCCAAGTAGTTTGTCGCAAAAACCCAGCAAGCACGCAAGCAGCACCCAAGACACGGCAGTGTAGTGTGTCTAGAGCCTTGGCCAGGACACCACCTACAATCAAGAGAGAGAGAGCTATTTTTTCGGAAGCGAGGACAGACAGACGACGCCGACGAAGATACCAGATTGTCTCGGCTGTGCGGAGGTGAGCCGGGTGGAGTGAGATGGCGAGATTGAGCGATCAAATTGTCTGCCCAATACCTCCACCTCGCTCCGAGATTGGCAGCTGAGAGGAAGGCAGGGGATGCGTGAGGTCGCTGTTTCTCGCAAGGAGAATACTCAACACCCTTCCCTTGCGAACCCTTCCCTTGCGGACCTCAGTGAGTCCTCCATTCGCTGGGTGTTGCTTAGGGCCCGTGTGCCGAGCTCTCATCCCGTCCCACGTGGGCGTAGCGCTGGCGGTAAAGTAGTATACGAGTACAACAGATAGTACTGCTGTATTTGCGCAGCCTTTTCCGTGCTGTGCTTGCTGTGTGCTGCTGCTTCTGTTCCTCCTCCTGCTGCCCCCCCGTAAAAACATCAACATTGCCAAGTGATGCTGCTGCCCACACGACCATAATTGTCTGCCGTGGGCTCTCGTATGTACAACCTGCAGCAGCACGAACAGCCTGGCATCCATCCCTACGGTACAACACTATCAATGGCTTCCGGCCTTTGTCACCCACCCCCATGCCGATATCTTGACGACCTAATGGTGAACGAATGTGTTACAGACTAGCCTAAGCTGCATTTGGTAATAAACCGCACAAACCACCACAGACCTCTGCCTTTGATTGATCTGCTGTCCGCACTGCCATGACTCCATTGTGGGCTCTCGTATCGGTACGTACAGCTTGCAGCTGCTCGAGCAGTCTTTGTCATCCCTCCGATACAACAATACCAATGGCTTCCGACCTTTATCACCCCCATGCCGATATCCTGACATGATGTAAATACGTAGACCTATACCAGGTATAGCTGCATTTGGTCCGCGGTCGATAAACCACACCACACAAGCCACAAGCCTGCCTGGTTGCCTTGATCTGCTGTCCGCACTGCCGTGAGTACTCGTATCAATGGTATATCGTGGGCCCTCGCATGTATGTACAAGCTGCAGCCGCAGCTGCACGAGCAGTCTGGCATCCCTCCGGTACAACACCGGCGGCTTCCTACCTTCGACATTTATCAGCCCCCATACGAACCGATATCCTGACGATGACTGCTGTGTACGAGCGTAGACTGCGCTGCATTTGGTGTGTGGTCAATAAGCCACACAAGCCACAGACCTGCCTGGTTGCATTGACAGTTGATCTGCTGTCCACACTGCGATGAGTCCATCGTGGGCTCTCGCATGTATGTACAGCCTGCAGCTGCACGAGCAGTCTGTCATCCCTCCGATACAAGCAGTACCGGTAAACTTCCGAAGTTTTGTCGTCACGCATACCGATATGCTGCCGACGATTACTGTGTACCAGTACGTACGTAAAAGCTAAAATGCTGCATTTGGTGTGCGGTGATCTACAAACCGCACAAGCAACAGAGGGAGACCTGCCTGGTCGATCTTGATCCACGCGGCACGACCAGGCAGGATAATCAAGAGGTTCGGAACAAGAAAAAAAACCCCAAAGGTTGGACTGGTCTGGTTGGTGTTACGAATACAGTAAAAAAAAGGACATACACATCCCGTAACACGCGCGATCGGGGCATCACACACAGCTTGCAAAGATGAGTTTCGACGAAATCCTAGATCTCACAGCTGCTGTAGTGCTCGTATTTTTAATTTTTTTATAAAAAAAATAGCTCGGAGCGTCGCTCAGCCCGGACGCGTGGTGCCCAAAGCCGACAGTCGGGGGGGGGGGGGGTTAGGGAAACCGCGGTTGAATA
>JAYJMJ010000405.1:3868813-3887412 GCA_036873875.1 Laminaria ephemera
TGTTTTGTTTTGGTTTGAGTTGTTTTGTTTTGTTTTGATTTGTTTAGTTTAGTTTTGTTTTGCTTTGTTTTGTTTTGTTTTTTGTTTTGTTTTTTCGTTTTGTTTTATTTTGATTTTGTTTTGTTTTGTTTTGTTTTGTTTGTTTGTTTGTTTGTTTGTTTTTGCGTTTTATGTCGTTTTGTTTTTGTTTTTGTTTTTGTTTTTGTTTTTGTTTTTGTTTTTGTGTTTGTTTTGTTTTTGTTTTGTTTGTTCCGTCTTTTTCCCTGGCACTTCTCACTTGAGGAGCTCTGTACCTCACCCGACAGCTGACTTTGAGAAAACGATGCAACTTTTATCTGACGAACAGTCCCATGGCCTAGGTACCTAAAGAATAATAATCGTACTAAACGACAACTGGTATCCCAGCGATGTTGGGTAGCCCCTCCCGTTGAGGAGCCCTGTTCGTCAGAACCATTCTGGCCAAAAAACGTGCTACAGTAGCGCCGCCTATATAAGGCAGTTAGAATAAGGCGGCTACTCGATATAGGGCGGTTGAAATCGGTTGGCACGACTGCAACTCCGAATACGACTGCCTATACGAATAGCTTGGCCTCTCGATATATAGGGCGGCCAAAATTCCTTCGCACTACACCGCCTTGTATAGGCTCCACTCATGGTACCCTTTTCGTAGTCCGAGTCTTCTGCGTACCGTATGGTCGTAGTCTGCCCTAAGGACGTTCGGAACGACATGGTCGAGTCGTGCACCACGACGGACAACGGGCTGAACGTTGCCTCCACCCACCGCTCCTCTCCCGGCAGGAGCATGCCGAAGCCGTCCGCAGGCTGAACGTCCACCTGTACCACCCGTCGTGATTGTGGAATACAACAGAGGACACATTTAGGAGAAACAGGGAAGTAAGAAAGCGAGGCTGACATTTTCAGGAAAATAAGAAATTCGGGAGCCGTTCTACTAAAGGTAAACCCAATCTTCCGTCGATGCCAAATGTGGAGGAGTCCCGTGGGAACGCAGGGTGTCGGTGCTGGGTAGGTCGCCCTCCTCCATGGCTCATGGCATATAATTCATTGCTCCATTATGCATGTCTCACTATCACACAGAAATGACCAAAAATAAAATTCTAAACAACACACTGATCCCATGCGCGATGCTTTCGACTACGAAGCATCGCCTAGATCTGCCGACCATTGAAGACAGCTTTGACATGATATGTTCTACAGTTTATGAGAGAACTGACATCATGACATATCCTATCTATAGTTTACTCCGTCTACGTAGAGCACTCCATAACAACCCTCCCCACCCCCTGACCCACGAACTCTAGCTACTATCTAACCCGTTTTGTCATCGCGCATTGGGTCTAAGGAGTTGCATCCTCTCGTCGGCTTGGCTCATGATACGACGCGCCTCTACCGGTCTCAACCCACAAATCATACCAGATAAAAATATCAAATATATTTCGCTTTTACAGGAGTTTTTAAGCTATTTTTTTTTGTTTTTTGTTTTTTGTTTTTTTTACGAATCAAGAGAGGGCGTCGACCCAACCTAACCCTAATCCTAACCCTAACCCTAACGCAGCCTAAGGCTCCGACCCGCGCGCGGCTTCGCCGCGCGTTTTGGGAAATCTGATAGAAATGTGCGGACCACCTCAAAACTCGAAATATATTTGGTGCTTTGTCTGGTATGATTTGGGGGATGAGAACATCGCAACGGCTACCGCATGATACGCTCATACGCGTGGTGATTGGTTTCGCGCTGGAATATTTTTTTCACGCCCATCGGGTTGAAACGAAGCGATATTTCAACGTAATGAGTAGATAGCTGCCGTACGGTCTTTACGTACGAACGTGTAGTAGGGTCTTTGCGTACCTGGTATGAACGTGCAGCAGGGTATTTACGTATATGATATGGACGTGCGGTTTTAGTGATTTATAGGATCATGGTTGCCTGCATGCACTGCGAAATAGCAATGAGGGTGTGCGCTTGAACTGTTGCTTAGAAGCAGACCAGAGAAACGACTTCGCTTCGAATAGAACGACTCGGAAAAAAAACATCATCACATTGTATTGTTCTATTCGAGTAGGCATAGGAGTTTTTTTTGCAAGAGACGCGTGCGACGGTAAAGGTAGCACTATTTTAGCTGAAACGTTTTCTGCATTTACGGGGCTCCTTAACCCAAAAAACGTCGGAATTTCTTTATTTTTTCAAAATGTTGTTCGTTGTCGTATACCTCGGCCATGGTATTTGCCATCGGGTAGCCCTTTTCATTTTCCCCAAATCAGTTTTCGGGTGGGGTATAGAGCTCAAGTGAGGCGCCTCAGAAACAAAAAAAACTGCACCTCTACCGTAGCATGGGTCTCCCTTAGAAGCTGACCAGAGAAACGACTTCGCCTCGAATAGAAAGACTCTGAAAAAACCACCCGTCACTTCGTATTATTCTTTGCGAGCAGGCATATATTTCTTTTGACAAGAAGCATTGTGGGCAATAATATGGCACTCGACCGGTTCCTGTGGAAGCTGCTGTTCTGGTTGCGCTCGTTAGAGTCAGGTGTTGTTCACGTTTTTTTTCAACTCGCCCTTTTGTGCTGCATAAACTGTCGAGCAAAAGGTAGAATTCGCGCTTACGTTGTGTCTGACCGCTACCCCCCCCCCCCCCCCCCAAATGAACCAAGATGTATTTTGTTTTCTAATCTATGTGTCCGGCCCCAGGCTGGCATGTACAGGGCGGCCTAAGCGGAGAGGCACTACCCAATCCCATACCACCGCACCGCTACGAGATGGTGCCATTGGCGCTATACCCAACGAATTTTGGCGGCCGCACCACACGTTGGTTCACCCCAAAGCGACGCGCCACCTAGCGTGAGAATAACGCATTATCCCGACTGGGACGAGTGAGGCAATTTTTGACGACGAAAAAAGGGGGATTACAGCGTCGCCCACTGCTTGGTTGGAAATTGTTGATGATGCTTGGATATGATACGGACACGACGATGGTTGATGGTATTCGGGAGTTCCATGGGATATGGGATGCCTAGTACCGGGGTATCGGGATGTCGGGATTTGTGTTGTGAAGACGGAATACCCGAGCCCGCATTTGACTTTTGACCTTTATGGTGTCTACATGGATGCTCGAGAGGAGCGCCTTAATATACATGATCTATTTGACTTTCGGCCGGTAAGCCCGCCACCCTAGCCCTGACAACACAAGGAAATCTCGTTACGTTTCGAGGATCAAGTAACCACGATCAGAAACAGAAACTAATGACTCTTTTTTCCCGAAGTAAAACGAAATGAGCTGTACGAAACGGGCGCAACATGGTCCTACTCGTAGGCGGTTGATATAAGGACCAACCGTATCGTTTCTTTTTTACGTGGGTTCCGGCAGAGTTAAGCTGCGTGGTTCGCTTACCTCAGCCGGGTTCCCAACAAAGCCGAATTTCGCCGGGAGAAGGCTCGTGCTCCTTAGCAACACCCTCCGCACCACGCTCTGCCCGACAAAGCACGCCCCAAAGCTCACCATAACCCCGCCCCCACCGCCACCCCCATCCCCGCTCCCACCGCCTCCTTCCTTACCGCCACAGTCAACCTCCACCTTCCAACACGTCAATCTGGCCTTCAGGACTGCGCGTGCGGGTAACGCCTGTCCAGGCACATCAACCCGTATGGGGATAGCTATCATCCCCCCACCCCCCTCCTCCGGCTTGTCCTCGGTCCGCCGTTCGCCCCCAAAATCGTTTTTTTTCTCCACATCCACATTTTCCTGAGATGTTATCCCCGTGCGCTCTTCACGACCAGAATAATTTTCCTGCGCGTCATTTTCCTGCAATTTTCTCCTCGATTCCTCCGTAGAAGCCGCAGTATCATCGTTGGCTTGCTGTTCCAGCAGCAGGGGGGTGGGGTGGGTCTCGTCCTGCTTTGCTCTGCTAGAGTCTGGCGATTTGTTTCCCCCCGAGATGACTCCCCACCCGTCGCGTGCACACCGTGCGAGGCATTCGGGATCCGGGCGGAAGCGAAGCCCGAACTCAAAAAATGATCCTGGCTGTACGAAACCCATGTCGGGGCTGAAGCTTGCGCAGCCCCGCAGGGAGGGGGGTACTCGAGCCACCGCTTTCATCGCTATTTTTCCTCTGTTGCAGATTCGCATCTGGGTTTCAAGGGATTCGTGCAAACAGCGTGGACGAGAGGGGTAGGGTTATCGTCGGCGGGGAGAGAACACTTCCATGTCGGTCCGCGATTTATAGGGCGGCAGGACGGAGCGCGATGTCGCCTACGACCGTGATGGTGGAAACGGTACCATGGATGCCACGGTAGGGGTGAACAAAAACAATATTTGGCGCCTCACGTGAGGAGCTCTATTCGTACAGTGCTACAAAAATCCTGACATAAAAAAAACTTGTACGTTTAACCCGATAAACAATATCTCGGTGACCTACTTTAGGTAAAGGTGCACCCTTTTTTTTTTCTGAGGCTCCTTCCTCACTTGAGGACCTCTATACCTCACCCAAAAAACTTACATTGAGTAAAAACTGAAAGTGCAACCCGATGACAAAAACCCATGGCCTGGGTATACAAAAAAAATCAGATTAAACAAAACAAGAAACGACATTGCAACGGCTTTGGGTTAAGGAGCGCCGTCATATTCATATCAGAAACACAAAAAAGACGAAAAAAGTGCTACCTCTATGGTAGCACGCGTCAAAGAAAAAAATGCGTAAACCACAAGTGGGGCTCCAGCCATATTGCGTATCGGGTAGTTCCTCAGTTGAGGAGCTACGAGTTAGCCAGAAGCAACATAGCCAGAAAGTGCTATTCCAATCGTCGCGCGCGGAATTAACCCAACGTGCCGGCTTGTTGCGAACATCTTGCATGCGTGCCGAACTCCCCGGTTCTACGTCACCGCGAAGTTTCAACCCCCCCCCTCGATTTTTTCAAAGCCCCGTCGAAGTACCCGAAAAATTGGTCAAGGGATCAAAGCTCCAAGAGCCACCCCGATCCATAGACGCGTGCGACGATGGAGGTAGCACTTTTTTGGATTTTTTGTTTCTGATATGAATATGATGGCGCTCCTTAACCCAAACTTGTCGGAATGTCGTTCTTTTTTTTTTCAATCTGAATTTTTTATATACCTAAGCCATGGGTTTTGTTCGTCGGGTTGCACTTTCAGTTTAATCAAGATCAGTTTGCGGGTGAGGTTTCAGAGCTCCTCAAGTGATCAGCCTCAGAAAAAAAAAAAAACCTGGCGGACCTCTATCGTATATTTTAACAAAAATGTTGGGATTTTTCATCGGGTTGCACTTTCGTGTTGTCTCACCGCCAGGTTTCCGGTTAAGTGTGGAGCTCCTCGAGAGAGGAGTCTCGTAAAAATTAGGTTTTCCCGTACCGTACTACGCGTCCTAACAGCCACCCAGATGTCGTCGCCCCCCCCGCCTCATACCGCTGCCCGCGGGGTACCTTTTTGATGTAGAGCTTGCCGAAGACACAGCAGCGGAGATCGGTGCACTCCTCCGCTGGAAAGACAGCGACCGGCGTGCTCGATGCCTCCACGACCAGCTGGATTTCTTCTTGGCTGCCTTCAAAACGGATGGTCTGGCGGCGCACACGGACGCATGTGGGGACGGGGTGGTGTTGGTGGTGTTGGTGGTGGTGGTGGTGAGGGAGGCAACGTTGAAACGGTAAGCGCCTCGTTGTGCCATCGAGATTACCGTAGACGCGTGCTGGTATACGACAGGGGAATTTCTAGTTTTTTTTGCCAATATTTTTCATGACTTACGGGGGTTCCTCAACTGAAGAGCTACCCAACGTCGTTCGTGCTTTGAAGTAGGCTTCCTTGATTTGTTTTTGGCCATGGCGTTGCTCATCGGGGTGCGCTGTCATTTTTTCTCAACAGTCCGTTTGTTGAGGAGCTTCAGAAATTTGTGGTGAACCCACTACCGCAGCATCGTGTCATTATACCGGTCTGGGAGAATTTCTCCTCCCAGACATTGCAAGGCAGCGGCAGAGAGAAGGGGCAGGCGGAGAAACAGCCTGAAGAAAGGGCGCCGAGCTCCCAGCCCTTCAACGAAACAGCCCGAAACCAGACCCACTCATTTCAGTATATGGAACGTTCATGAGAAATGGAGGAACGGAGCCAGGCATGGGTGGCAGGTATGGCAGACGACGAAGATTGACCCCCTGTGCTCGCTGTGCGTCGCGTGGATGGTTTCGGACAAGAGCCCATCCAACGCGATCTACACGTATCTGCTGCCGACCGAGGTGGTGCGTTCGAAGCTGCTTACAAGGGGAGCTCGCGGGACCCATTGGGTACGGTTCGAAACTTTATCAGCAGACCTCGCGGTAGTCTCTGGCAACTCCAAGCCCAGCCCCCGAACAACCTGTCCAGACCCCGCATAGTCACGAGTGCTATGACAGGGGAAGCTCGTTCTGGCCAAAACATTTCTGAAGGACCGGAGCCCCTAAACTGGGGGACTACCCAATACCGTGGGAGGTCTGTGTTTTATTTGCCCTGTGCTCTGTTTTCTGTCAGGTGTCGGGTGAGGTATTTTTGTTTGTTTGTTTGTAATCTCACTTTTACTTTCCAGCTTCTGGACAAGCCGTGGTCACAGGTGTCGTCCCTTCTCCCCCCCCCCCGGTACTTGCCTTCATTTTTATCGCGCAGAGGGTTCGGCAATCCCAACGCTCGTCGGTTTTCATCGAAGTTTGCTAACTCACGCCCTCGCGATTTCCGCAAGTCATTTGTTTGCACTAGAAAAAGTCCCTACGAGGATGAATATGCACTCGGGGGGGCTCGAACCTGCGAAATCGACCTTAGTTGTTACGAGGTTAACCCACTAGACCATCGGGGTCGCCGATATGGAGCTCCTCAAGTGAGGAGCCTCTGAAAAAATTAAGTGCATCCCTAAGGCAGCATGCGGCTAATGCCTGCTGTAACTGCCCACGAATACTTCGGCACGGCCGGTAACGATCTGACCTCACCCTAGCGGGCATGCCGCCCCGATGGACTGGTGGACTAAAACATGTACGGATTGCGATAGATAAACCCTCCGTCCTCTAACTCCCCACGAGGCATAGACCATCGCTAAGGTCGAGTCGGTACCCCCATTTCTTTCTACCAAGAATAGGCCACTGACGCGGGCAACGATAGAGGTAGCACGTTTTGGCCAAAACGGTTCCCGGATGACGGAGCTCCTTAACCCAAAATGTTTGGAATTTCAATATTTATTTGCACTAATTTTCGTTTTATACCTAAGCCACGGGATTTGTCCATCAGGTGGCACTTTAAGTTTTCCCCAAATCAGGTTTTTTGGGAGAGGTATAGAGCTCCTCAAGTGAAGAGCTTCAGAAAAAAAAAACTGCATCTCTACCCTAGCATGCATTCACTCTCGCCATTGCCTCTGCACCTCGCTCAAAACCGGACTTAAGTTGTCTTTGTTGGCGCCTCCTAACGAACAATACAGTCCCATGGTGGTGGTGCGAATTCAAAAACCGAAACGTACCAGAGCTCAATACCTCACGTATACACTTGTAGGGTAGCCCTAAAAGTGAACCCCTTACCGGAGCGTTGGTCCATACCTTCACAGCCCGAAATTCTCCGACGGTTAGGGGCGCAAACGTGACCAAGATCTCTGACGATCCGTATCCCGCCAGCTCCCCGCCTCCCGCCACTTGTAACGCCCCCACCCCCTCCGGATACCTCGTCCCCACATCCCCGGCGGCGAATGCCTTCCGCAGGAGCTCCTCCTCGGTCATAAACCCACTTGATCGCGAATGAGACTCAATCCCACCCCCTTTAGAGCGCCTTTCTTCGTCTTTCATGTCAGCCATTTGGGTTGGATGTCCCCCCTCCTGGAGTTCCAAGGACGAGGGCTTGTTCTTTCTTTCAGCAGCCGCGTTGGTGACTGCCAGCCCTGTTCCCGCGGGGTTCCTTGTTGAGGTGCAATTGGGACCCGTTTCGTTCACCACCTTGAAGGTGGTGGGGATAACCCCTTCGTTGGTGACCAGTACGCGGGCGGTCTGGGATTTCGAGGGGAAGACGGCGCGGGGGGAGGGGTCGGGGACGCGCGAAGCAAGGGTAACTCTTGCGACTGTGACTTGGCTGGAATTCACGACTAGGGATTTTTGTTGGGTGGCGGAGTAAAAGGCAACTAACTGACTTTAGTCGTTTTTGGTAAACATTACACGTCGAGCTACAAACGCGCCGGTCACATGCAAGTACTCAGAACTCCGCTATACCGCACGCAGTTAACTGTAATCCTAAGACTGAGAAAAAAGAAGGGGGGGTACCTTTAGGTCGTTTTCTTTCAGCCGATCAGAGCCACTCGGAAGAGTGACTACCCTAATATTTTTGCAGTCTTAGCTATTGTGTGTGTGTGTGTTTTTCGCGATATGCACTACCTTGGGATTGTTTGCTACGCGTTGCGCCAAAACCCCCCCCGAAAAACTCCAATTTTGGTAGAGGTAATGAGTTACTTGCCCGAGTGGCCTAAACGAGGTAGTGAAAACGGGGCTAGCCCCCCTACGGCAGCACCAGCCCTAACTAACTAGTGGGTAGTCGGCGATTTATGGCCAGCCAGCTCACAGTCCTAGTACTTCAGGATCGCGACCGAAGCGCCACCCGTTCGCGCGCATGCTATCGTCGCTTTCTGGAGACCGAAAAATCGTGTGTCGGAGGGGCCAGAGCACCAGGCGCTTTGGAGAAATGCTAGGCCTACACGGTCGGCCCACCAAGTTTTTTTTATCACAACCGCGAATTCCCACGCGTCACCTGGCGTTTACTCTTTTATCATCAGCGATTTCGTCCACCCGCAACTCACTACGTACTAGACTAATTTTTGTCTTTGACGGCTATCAAAATGACAAATCGACCCCCAACAAAGCTCACAAGCGGTTCTTAGTAGGATGCAGCTCGCCCTCAATGCGACTCGCCGAACATCTAACGGAGCTTCGCGCTTGATGCAAGTAGTGTCTGCGTGGTCGGTGAAAACCCGACGTGCTCTGTCCCGGCATCGTAGGGACGCGGGAGTCTATGGTCCTACTGACTACGGCGATGCATGAAATGATTACACCCCCCCCCCCTAAAGCGATGGCGTAATCCCCAGGCGGGCGGCTGCCCACCTTCGCTTCACTCTTGGCTGTTCCTCGGAAACCAACTGTCCCTCCTCCCGCAATTCACTGCTTGAGAACCCACTTTATCGTGGATGGCTATCAAAATAGCAATCGATTGCCCACAAAGCGATGCCCCCCACAAGGCGATGGGAGCATCCGCAGGCGGCCGGTTACCCACCTCTGTCTCGCCCATGGCCGTTGCTCGGAAAACAACGAGGTTCGTTGACAGCTTCGGCTTGACCCTCCTCGCCGTGCACACCACGGGGATCGAGAGGGGACCAGTTTGGGTTCGGATAGGCAGCTCCGCGAGGATGTCTTCATCCACCTGCTGCCGGGCAAGGGGAGGTGAGTTACTGAGCTGTTCGTTTCCGGCAGAGGTTGTTTGGTTGTTTCCGGGGTTTTTCACGTGGCGGGTTACTTCTCGCGGGCCGGGTCGAGTCAGGGTGACCTGAACCGATCCGTGAAATTTGAAAGCCTCCCGGCCCGAGCCGACCAAAGCCGTGAGATATCGAACACCTCCTGGCCCGACGTGACTCGACCCGCGAGATTTTGAAAACCTCCAAACCCGACCCGCCGCGGGTCGGGTCATGACCCGTGAAAATTGCCCTGATGATTTCGTGCGCTCGCTATATGGTGTAGCCAAAAGTTCGAAATTGGACCGAGACTATACGGAAGCAGCTGCTAAGCAGTGCCCAGAGTATCCTACTTTTGTCTTCATTTTTTCGATTGGCGGCGGAGAAAACTGACCAATAGTAAGGGATGGAAAACGTGTCCTGTCCCACAACGTTGTTAACTCAAAACCCACCCAGGATAATGTCGAGGATTAGTGAGGGTCGTTGGTGCTGTTCGGCGTTCAGCATAGGTTTTTACCTGTGATGTCGTCTTCGCCAACTAACCATTTGCATCATAATTACTGGGGTGTTTGCGAACTACCAACTTTGGTTGGGTAGGAGTTGGGTAGGAAAACATATAGCAATAGTATTGAAACCGTCGAACGTCACAATCCAAGGCCGACCCAACCCACGAAAAATCAGCGAAACATTTGAAGAGAAATATGTTTTCCTATCATTTTTTTTATTTTCCTTCCTAATTTTCTCGTGGGTTGGTTGGCCTTGGATTATGACATTCGTCGGTTTGAATACTATTTTTACATTGTTTCCAACCCAACAGAGGTTGGAAATCGCAAACACCCTACTGCCGCGCTATTAGTAGCACTGATCGGTACCCCCAGCTCGGCATGATGTTAATGATGTTATCGCATTATGTCATTTCCCTGAAACCAAGCCCGTGGAACTAAAAAAAGTACGCAAAAAGAGTCCCGATGAAAAAACAATGCAGTTCCGGGCGTGGTGTCTTTGTGCTTGCCTTTGGGGTGAACGCGATATCGACGACGCATGTCATGCCCGCAGACAGTCGCCCTGGCTTCGAGTACGTCACCTGCCGCGGAAAAACGGCAGGAAGAAGGGGGAAAACAAAAGCAAGCAGGGTGTCGCAGGCAGATTCCCTCAGACTGAAACATGTGGAAATATCGCACGGTTCTCGTATATGCGAAAACTTGGCGATGTCCTCGACGTATGTAACATCCTGAGATAGTGGGGGAGCAACCGCCGCCTGGCAGTCTTGCGGTGGATGGGTGGCTAAGAAGACGCGGGCCCACACGTCCGCACCCATGTTCTCGATATTGATGTAGTGGTGCGTGAATTTGGCCAAGCACTAAACGGAGAGCCTCGCAGCTAAACGAAACTGAGTTCTTGCAAGGGTGCACAGTCTAGCTGTATTCTCCCTGTGATCTTGCTCCACGGACAACGGTGGTCCCTAACTCGGTTGAGGCTAATCGCAGGATGATTTCAGCGCTCGCAAAGTCAACGGTTTGAGTGGAATCGTTTTTGGCAAAATGACGACGACAACTGAAACAACAGAGTTATTTGGCTGACTGTGACGTCGCTAAGCACAAGCGTTTGTACGTGTTTGTGTGGCGTTCTCAAGCAAAACGTTAGCAGGTGCGTGTGCTGTCTTCGCATTAAACCAATCTTTCTACCCAGCGACATCATCAGAACACCCAGCGCCCTTCCTGATTCTTCATCCTAGAGGGATACAAAAATTGTGGTCACAGACTTTGAGACAAGAGGGTAAACGAAATACTCGCACATGAATCCATGAAAGCAAATTAAATGTCAAAGTATCAGGTACGAAAAAGATCACAAATGACAAAGGCAAACGAGAAAACGATAACTAGGTGTCTCGCTGAAAGCAGCAAAGCAGAAGCGGTACACGTATTTTTCTGCCTCAGCGCTTGCAAACTCAATAATTTAAATGTAATATTTGTGTTGCACACTGACCGACGACAAGGGAAACGGTTTTTTGTTTTGGCAGAAAGTGACGCCCCTAAGCAAAACATTACTAGTCGTCAAGACAAAAGCGGGGAAGAGAAAGCGGTAAGTCCTAGATTGCCTATTCATTCTTGCCTCGAAAAACCGGTCGACCTCATCGGACATTTCAAGGACCTTGAGCGTGTTGAAGGTCAGGCTAACGTTCGTCAGAACCACTCGCTTCCTGTGCACCTTCAAGGACAATTCGAGATGAATGTTGGGGAGGGCAGAACGAAACAGACGGGTGGGAATGATCGACACCAAATGGAGGCAGAGCGTTAGGTTTTTCGCGGGAAACCTGAAACGGAAGGTCACGGTCGACCGGTACACTGGAGGAGACTAGGGTACGCTGATCTCCGATATAAACCTCCCAGTTTGTCCCTCTGAAAGCGAGGCGTGACGCAAGGATTATTTACGCTAAAGGAGGGGTCTCTCTATAGTGCCGGTATGTGCCAGCCGAAAATGCCGGTACTATCGCGGCAACCAGCACTACTCCGCATACTGCCAATACTAGTTTTTCCCATGTGTGCCAAGCAATTTCACAGACACTATAGCGGGCAACGGGCACTACGCAACCGGCACTATAGAAGAGACCACTACTGCATATGTATGATCATGTTGACTTTGACAGTGCTTTCGATCACGTTCCGGCGTAGGCTGTAGAGTGCCAAATACCGCCACGGGAACTCCCTCGTGGAGCGACAAATCGCGTGCACCGTTTCCTCGTGATGGGGCTCCCAAACCTAGCCCGAAACAATCCTAGTGCACACTACCCATTCAACGACAGGGATACACCTACATATTATTGAGCTCCTCACTTGAGGAGCTCTCTACCTCACCCGAAAACGGGACTTTGGGAGTAATTGTATGCCCAGCCCGATGAAGAATGCCATGGCTTAGGAATCAAAAACGAAAAACTTGGTAAAAACACAAAATGGATCATAACGAAAAACACGGCAAAACATAACATGGTGTCCGTGGATATCCCCGCCAGCCACATTTTTGTTCGGCGAACAACTTCTACCCCCAGCGTAGCACGAGTCACATGCAACAGCTGCCAGTGTCTGGAAACCTTTTGGCGTTTGGCCTATGAGCTGGCGGGGACGAGCACGATGTAGGCCGTTTGAAACAAGAACAACCACAAAAAAAACGTTTGATTTGTGTCGGTGACGCTAGACCACGACGACGCCGCGCACATCCCGCGGATACCGTATGACACGCAAAATATAACATTCCTTGAGAGGATTTTTCCGAGACGGTTATCTTCATAACAGGGGGGGCCAACACAACGAAAATGGTGGCATTGGGAATATCTCGTGGAGAGTTTTCGATAGACGCACCACTCTGTGTTTTTACTCTCCCCGTTTGTCGAGATTTTCAGCGTGGAAATTCGAACCGCGGGGTGTGGTGTGGTGTATTGTGTACATACCTCTACGTCATGGCTACGAATGAGCTAACGTCAATCTAACCCGACCCACCTTTCCCACCACGAAGTCCTTGAAGACGATTCGATCCGGCTTTGCCACAAAGGACGGTCGATCCTTGAAAGCCCTGCCCGCCGCTACCTGGCGCCGGGCATAAGTCACCCATGGGGACGGTCTATTTCACGCACGGAACACTTGTGAGAGGCGCGATTGGCGCAATGTTAATTTGTTTTGGTACGACGCGTACTACGATAAAGGCGGCATTTTTTTTGGGCTAATTTTGTTTCTGAATGATGGGGCTCCTTAACCCCAAAATCGTGTGAATGTCGTTCTTGTTTCGCAATATTCTTCGTTGTGTACCTAGGCCCCGAGAAGGTTTTCGTCGGGGTTGGACGTTCACGTTTTCCCAATTTGTTTTTGTTTGGGTGAGGTATAGAGCTCCTTAAGAGAGGAATCCCAGAAACAAATGGTATCAATTCACCTCTGCCGTGGCTTGCGTTGCACCGTCGTTTTCTATGGTAGCATAATGGTACCGTCATTTTCCAGGGTAGCATTAACCGAGCGGCGATTGCGCCCAGAGATGGTTGATCTGCTGTTCGCTCGTTCGCAGACAAGGTAAAGAGCTAGAATAGTCGAATCACCCCAGAATATATTCAGACCCGATAAATATTTATGAACATCAGAGAGTAATTAGGTCGCCCTCGACCATTCTTCCGTCGATGCCAGACCACGCGAGGGCTCTCACAGGCCGCAGCCGCAAAAATAGTGCTTTTGTGAGACCACCGACAGCACCCCAAAACCAGCCCTAGACGCTGGCGTATAATTCTATTGCATTACATTCCCGAAAAAAAAGTAGGAGTTTCGTTGCAGCATGAGCGGCGTGGTAACACCGGAGGCGTTCGGAAACGGGGAGAGGGGTGCTTACCCCTTTCACTACTGAGAAAGTGTCCCTACACGAATTCCAAGTAGCGTTGCACCCATAATCGTGTACGTGGTTATGAAGGGATCAACTCTTTTCCAGTATCTTATTCTAATTCCAAGTGTTTTTTTCCCCAAAACGGGAGGGTAGGGGTAAAACCGGTTGAAGCAATGGAGACGCTCTGTCTTGTCTTACCTGCGGCTCGCCCTCGTCCACCCTTTCCCTCTGCCGAGCCCTGGCCTTCTGCAGCGCCTGCCTCTCAAACTCGCTCATATTGCGCCCCCCTCCACTAACTTTGTCGTTACCGTCCCCTCCCTTGCCGCCCTTTCGATCGCCGTCTCCCACCGCCTCCGCTCCCTTGTCGATGCTGTCGGTGACAACAAAAGGGATGCCCGTCCCAGGAAGGGTCAGCTTACCGGCGGGAGGGACGAGATCCTCCAGGAGTTGTTGTTGCTGCTCGCCTCTCGCAGAGCGTGCGGTTCCTCCTGTTCCTCCTCCTCCGTTTGCCCCGGGGTGGCCTTTTATAGCAGCGCCGCCGCGCTTGCTTGCTTCGTTCTCGATTGTGTCCTCAGATGTCCCCGGGTCAGTAGATAACGTATTGCTACCCCGTGCCGTCGCAGTATCGCGAGGCACAAGTCTCGCAAACTCTCCGGTGTTTTGTCCTGAGAAATTTCACCCGAAACGGCGCATTCCCGGAGTAGTTGAGAATCCCTAAGCATAAGAGAATAAGCCGCGATATCGTCTCTCTCGAATGTAAAATATATTAATTATTTCGCCTACACACACTATAGTACTTACACACAGCGTATATACATTATGCGAAATCGAGCTGGCTATCGCCCCCTCTGTCATCGTCGGCCGTTCACCAAAACACCAGGTATGAGTTTTGGTTGTTCGTACAACGGGAGTTTTCGGGTATTAATCCATGGGGCTAGTGGCAAAAGGTTAACCTATTACCAATCCGAAGTAAGCCTTATAGCAGGAGTGTCATATTCCTCGTCCTAGAGCCAATCACCGAGCTAGTGCAGTGCATCGTCGCATAGGGAAGCGACCTGTACCCGAGGGAACAACCCCGCCCGCGACCGAGCGTGGCTAGAAACGTCGCGCTTGTCACGTAATAGGCGTGCCGGCAGGGGGCATGGACGCTGAAGTGCATCCTTTTTCGGCCGGTGCAGTAAAAAAAGTCCCAGAATTTTCCAATTTGTTACGAGAACATATATATTGAACACTTTCGATTGTGAGCCGATAGTCGTGGATCCCGGACAGTAGAGCTACGCTTACTACACACAGCGAAGTGACTGGGACCGCCTTCTGCTTCTTTTGGACCAGACCTGCGTGTCGTGGTTTGGACGCCACCAGATCGACCATCGCCGCTGCCATCGCCGGCGTTTTACGAGGGTGATGGCCTAACCCGAACGCCGCATCTTTTATCGTAGTCACCTGTTGTCGATCGATTACCAGGTTTTGATAAGAAGGCTTCAAAGTCCGTATCTATGTCCAGCAGGAATTTAGGTGCCTTGTGATTTAAGCACGAGTCGACTCGACATTGTATTGCTTGTGACTTCGGGTTCGTCTGCGCAGCTGAGGTACATGAAACGCAGTGACAGCCCGAGAAATATACCTATCGGTGCTAGGAGAGCCTTAATATGCCTTGTGCATGCGAGCAGCACGACATCACTGAGGGGCGGTTTGCGAAATCTAGAACCGGTCGCGGAGAGCAAAGCCTTCAAAAACAAATCCCCGTAGAAAATGTAGCGTTTTGGCCAACGGAACGTTGTATGGCCCTTCTTTGTTTTTTTCTCGATGCTGCATGGAAGAGGATTCGTGGACTTTGCATGCCTTGTTAACATCGTGGTCGTATACATACAAAAAAAATACGATATGCTCATATTATACAAGTGTATGGTAATCATTCTATTAATTCATTAACTGAAGATTGGTTACAACTACTTATTAATACTCCATTACGTAATGGGAGATTTATCGTGATTTGGGGGAGACGAGACGATTCCGCATCGGGCCTGACTGGGCTTCACGCGGACTTTCCGTCCAGACGGGTCCAAAACGTCCGCCCCGTCCACGGTTTTGCTCGGAGGTATGCCCGATTTTAAGCAATTAATTATTTACTTCATTGAGGGTTGGTCAAAGTGAATTATTTAATTACTCAATTGGGAGAATTATTTAATTACTCAATTGGGCGTTGGTTAATTAATTATTTTCGAGATTCTGGGAGACGATTTGATTCTGCATCGGACCTGGCTGGGCTCCACGCGAACTTCCGGTCCGGATGGGTCCAAAACGTCCGTCCCGTCCACGGTTTTCGCCCGGAGGTATGCCCGGTTATGATTAATTAATTAATTAATTAATTCAAGTGATAATTGTTTCGTGTGGGAGTTAGTTGTAGTTTAACTATTAATAGTGCAATACTTAGTCGGGCGTTGGTTTATGAATTACTTTCGGGATATCGGGGAGACGATATGACTCCGCATCGGACCTGGCTGGGCTCCACGCGAACTTTCCTCCCGGACGGGTCCAAAACGTCCGTCCCGTCCACGGTTTTGGCTTGGAGGTATGCCCGATTTCGGGCATCCGTAACGTGTCTGTACGCAGACGATAACACCACAGGTGGGATTGATACAGACGGTAACAAAGGTGGGGCTGATAAGCAGGGGATGTGCATCATTGGGCGTGAGAAAAAAGTGCCCGACGGGCTGGGAAACGGAATTGCGAGGAGACAGACCGTTCCTTGTTTTTCCTCTATTACAGAGCTTTGGGGAGGGGCATCGTTGTTTTTCGTATACGGCGAGAAAAGCGGATGCACATGCAGCAGCTGTTCACGAAAGGGCTCGAAACGGGGGTACGCGTACCCCCCGATCAACAAGCCTACAAAAGGAAAACTATAGACCCGACCTACCACAAGGGCAGCACGTTTAGACCAACATATTTCTGACTGAAAGGGGGTTCTGATGATATATAAGTGGGGTATCAATCCGTTTGACCACTGGTAAAAGGTTAACCAATTGCCTACCCAAACTAAGCCTTATAACACCTTCCCCCCCCCTGGACCGGCGGGATGGCAAGTCGGCCGGATATACGGGCGGATATATCAATATCCACGCGGTTCCATTTCCTGGGGATACCGGGGAGAGCATTTTTCAAGTTCGGCATGGGGAAAGTCGTAAAAGTTTATTATTAGGTGGAATGTGAGATTCGAACCCACGACCCAAAAACTCATGATCCTGCCGTCGACGCCATTTGTTAAGGTATTAGTGGGGTATGAGTCCGTTTCACCATTGGTAAAAGGTTAACCAATTGCCTACCCAAACTAAGCCTTACAACAGTCCTCAACCGAGGAACTACCCAATGTCGTTCGAAAAAAAACATTTTGTGTGTTTACAATATTGTTTGACATACTTTGGAGCGCACATTCACGCTATGGTGAGAGTCAGCTTTAGGGTGAAGTGCAGAGCTCCTAAAGTGCGAAACCTCGCAAAAATTCGGAACACCTCCGCCTTAGCACACGACTCATGGCGTACAGCCGAGACACTACGCGCCCGAGGCGAAGAACAGGTGCTCACTTTCCCAGCTCGTCCCTGAATCGTTTTTCCATCTCTTTGTCCACCTGGGCCTTGTTGCCCTCTTTTACCCTCAGGGCCTCCTCGTTCTCCAGCCGCTTCGCCAACTCCTGCGATCGCGTGTGGGATCGCGTGTGGTCAGTTGTGGGGACTTGTCTCATACTTATCATGGGCGATTTTTTCGTTAAGAACCAACATTTTCGCCCGCCTTTTGGCTCTATCCTCTTGTTAAAGGATCATATCTGTGTGGTCGCCTTCACTCGGCTCTCTTCGCTTCTTCGTTGTTTCCACCCGGAGCGCGTGCTTCTGTGTTGCAACGACCACTGACTAGATTATTCCGGAAAAATTACAGAAGCAAAACAACACTTGCCTCCACCGGTCGCTCGATGGTGAAAACGCGCTGCAAGGAAAGGAATTTTGGGACGTCTAAGCCCGATTGTGGCCTCAGGTCTTAACCCTCTGAGAACCGCGCCAACGTTTTGGGGGGCATAACACTCGGAAATGGTGTGGAACGGTTTTCCAGTATTGAATACTACAAGGGCTACATCGGGGCTGGCTACGCGCTTGACGGCGCACAATCAGAGGTGTTGTGACAACGTTGTTGACCACGTTCAGAAAAAAACTATTTCTGGTGTCAATGCAGGTCAGTGCAGGTGTCGTCAGTGTCTCCTCCTAGGCATAGCAGCAACAGCGACCTTCTATGCGGCCGTTACCACAGAAGGTGGCCGTTAGTAACAATACTGGGCATGAGTATGTTTTCAGCATAATTGGACTACAGTAGGCGGTTGCGCCCACACCGCTGTGGCGTGGTGTGTGGTTCACACCTTTGTACCCGCATGTTCGCCGGCACGGGCCCTATTCAGTATGTTTGGGGTTGGCGATAGACCATTAAGGCCGAATCATCCACATAGAAAAACGAGAGAAATAAGGGCACAAGCCCAGGGAAAGTCCGATCAGCCATTGGCGACTTGGAGGAATACCTCCTTCATCGGACACGGAGGAATGAAGGGCGCAAGCCAGAAACTAAAAATATACGTCAGATCAGCCGTAGGCGACTAGGGCGGTACCTCTTTCCTGCGGCGGATCTTGTTCTCCTGTCGACGCTCCTCCCGGGCCGCTCGTTCGTCTACCGCTCGTTGCTTGAATACCTGTTCACCGAAAAATAAAAACACGTCACGCGGCGTACCCAAGGCAGGTGGTGGCGGCGGCGGGGGG
>JAYJMJ010000405.1:3887512-3909461 GCA_036873875.1 Laminaria ephemera
CCTCGCCCCCTCCTTTCTCTAGTCACCCACTCGCCCACTTATTGAAGAAAATCACCCCTCTCTACGTTGTAATGAAGATTTACGTCACCATCTGGACTCTGGACTCAGGAGCCTAACCCCGCTTCGACGCTCTCGATTCTTCCCCCTCCCAGCCCCCCCTTCCGTGCGGACGAAGGTAGTCTAGCTAAACCACCCCCTCTCTGTAAACAAAATGTTGTTTCCGTCCCCATCCGCCACAACTATCATGTTTTTTTCTTGTTTTCACGCCTGGTCACGTTCCAGCTCATGTCGCATGTCACATGAGTTTTGACGCCCGGCGACTGCTGGACAAGCCGTGTTCAAAGCTAACTAACAGTACCCTCCAGAAAGAAAAACATGGGCTACGTCACCTTTCCGCCCAAATATCAACTTTTTGTATTTTGTATTTTTTCACCACGTTCTACTTCCCAACTTATCGCACGAACGTTAATGCTCGGCGACTTTGGGGCAAGTCGTGGTCACAGGGACCTTTCTTCCCCCCCCCCCACGGTATTTTACATGTTGGTTTGTCTTCGCGCAGGGGGTTCAGCATTCCTACTGCTCGTCGATTCCCATCGAATTATGCCTACTCACGTTTTCGCGCTTTCGGCGTTTCACCGGGGTTTGAACCCCCGAACTTCAGCCAGCAGGGGTGACAGCCGTCTATCGGATAGACTACCCAACCCCCATATAATGAAGAGTAAAAACAAACACTCAAAATAAAATCGAACATACCGCTCACAAAATGAGAAACGAAGGCCTCAGTCATAAGCTAGTGGAAACAGGAGCCCAGTCTTCCGAGATATTTTAAGTTACATCACTTCGGTGGCTGTATCTCGCGTAGGTCTCAAAACAAGACGCTTTGGTATCAGAAGCAACTCACCCTTTCCGCGAAAACTCGCCATAGCAATCGGAGGTCCGTACACGGCTTGGAACTCGACGATTTTACGTCGGCACCTTATTTTGCCAAGACCCCAAAGATTCGCCCAATTCTTGATGAGATTGGAATGCCAGCTGGCTTTGGGCAACAGCTTGATTCCTTGAAAAACGACTGCGCCCTCGGGAAAACTTCGAACCCAGACCCTGAACGAACAACCAACCACCATGGAAAGCTCTTACACAACGGATAGGCTACCCCTAACAACGTCAAGTCGCATTCCAAGTTCCCCACGGGAAAACGCCGCTGAATTGGTGTAAAACTAGCCTTTCAGTATGTTGAGATATGCCGACAAACCGGTAGCTTCGGGAAGTTGATACGCTGTTCTCATTAGCTTTGGCCTGAAGACGCCATCACTCGGAATTAAAAACTGCTGCAGCGTTGACCTGCTTCGGTGACGGTGTTGTCCATGCTGGGGTCGGATGTGACGTTGTCGACGTTGGTGTCGGCATACCGGTAGCTTCGGAAAATTGAGATACTGTTCCCATTAGCATAGATCCGGCGACGTCATAATCCGGGAAAATAACTGCTGCATCGTTGACATGCCATCTGCTTCGGTGGCGGTGTTGTCAATACTGGGACCGGATTTGACGATGCCGGTGTCGATGTCGATCTCGATGTTGATGTCGGTACGAACATCGCATTTTGACGCACTGCAGACGGATGCCACAGCAGCAGTAGTTGCCCCAGGGTAGCCTCCGAAACCAAAATAAAACCAAACGCATTTTTGCCGTCACGTGGAGTGCGCGATCATGGTGGTGCGGGTACCAAAACAAAACTAAATTAAGTAAAACAAGTTTTTAGCCCCCGTCACATCGGGGTGTGCACGATCGTGTACGTGTGAGTACCGACCGTGGGGGTGTCCGCGGAAAAGGTGATTGTCGTGGTTTCCGAAGCGCTGGTGGAGACGGTCACGACGGTGGTCTGCGACGTGGTAACGATGGTGGTCACGGTCGCTGTCGGTGCAGTAGCCGGGGAAGTGATGTCCGTTGTGGCTGCTCGAGGCGACAACGGCCTGCAGCCAAGGCCGAGGGGTCTGTGTACCGTGGTTTTGGGCGGCAAACCGCAAGTGAACGGTGGACGTGCTCGTAAGCAGGAACACAGGCGGCAATGGTCTGGAGTCTACGAGGACACATGCTACTAATATTACGATAGAGGTGCACCATTTTGTTTCTCGGGCTCCTCACTTGAGGCGCTCTTAACTTCACCCAAAAAGTGATTTTGAGAAGAATGAAAGCGCAACCCGACGAACAAACCTATAGTATGGCCTAGGTATACAAAAACAAAATCATAATGCGAAACAAAAACAACATTCCGAAAAAATTTGGGTTAAGGAGCCCCGTCATTCAGAAAAAAAAAAGGCCGAAAAGTGCTACCTCTATCGTAGCACGCGTCCGAGACGTTATGCTAAGTTAACCCCTTTCAAACCTCGCCCACGCCTATTATAGGGGGGGGGGGGGGACACTACGACCCAGGCTATTGTAGGGAGGGGGTAACCCCCATTTTATTGCGGAGTTTAGAACACACGTATGTGTGAGTAGCTCTGTATGATACCTCATCGTAAAAAAATATCAGGTACACATTCTTGACGCCGCAGCATATCAAACTATTCCATGCCGGACATATGCTACGGTAGAGGTGCTTCATTTTTTTTTTCTGAGGCTCCTTCCTCACTTGAGGAGCTCTGTACCTCTCTCCCAAAAACTGTTTTGGGGGGGAAAAACAAAAGTGCTACCCGATGAACATCCCCATGGCCTAGGTATACAACGAAAATGATTTTGAAAAAAAAAGATGAAATGCCGACGATTTTGGGTTAAGGAGCCCCGTCATTCAGAAACCGTTTCAGCTAAAACGTGCTACCTCTATCGTAGTACGCTTCGGCGGCGCGTATCGCGAAACCGAAAGGCGCAAATCAACGGGATAGCTTTTTCTCGAGAGTGGCTTTGAGCCGCTGAAAAACGAGGTCTTAGAAGTGACCCCCTTACGGTAGAATTGATCCTACTCGGAGATAGTGTGGGATAACGTTGGCAGTGGTACAAGGGTCAAGACAGGCGTCAGAAACCGATTGTACAACAGAGGTTTTTGTTGGGCCTACTATCAACTACAGCCCGCTACACCACTCGAGGTACTCTTGCTTTAGGACCCGGATCAAATGCGTATGCGAGGCACGACGTGTCCTCCACAGATTTATGTATGAAAGCATGGTTTTCCTATGTTTCGGTCAAAAAAAGACCAAAAGTTCTTAATTTCCAATTTCGTAACTGCGGTCGAGTACTGCTGTGCAGTCGGCGCCTAGATGTGTTTATAGTTACACCCAAACCTGGGTTCTATATACAGATTCAAAACTCTGCATCTGCTGCGAAAATGTTGTTACGGATGAAAAATGTAGCCCACGCGTTAGCCCAGGCTCACCTTCTTCTGCAGACGCCGGGTTCGTAGAACATGACCACGCAAAGCCTTCTTAATCCATGATGTAAGTGACATGACAGACATACAATATATTTCAAATTTGGCGTATACAGTGGTGTACCCACTTTAAGACCGCCCGGTGACAAACCAATTATGGTGGTCTTATCTCTAGTATGGGCTTGTCTCTTACTTCTGCAAAAATGATCCCGTACTACTTTCGAGCATATTGGTTTCGTGACGAGCCTATTTGTCTGGCCTTATCTCCTGAAAAGTCTTCATGCGGATTGTTATAAAACGGTTACCCCGGTGAATTTGTATATACAGATAGTTCAGGCTAACCTGTCTGTAGTTTTTCGATCGAACAAGCCTTATCATATTTTACCTGCAGAAGATGGAACTTTTGCTGCTGCTGTCGTCGTCAGGCATTGCGTCGCGGTCGGGGCTAGCGGGTCGACCACTAGAGTCGAAGAGCATGTCGCTGTCGTCGCCGTATTGATCGAACTTCGATTCCCGTGCGGGCTGCTGCTCGTCATGGGAGCGAGAGACGTCCCTCCCAAAATGCCCGGCCACCGTGATCTGCAGCCAGCGGACGACGGGGGAACCGTTTGACACGACCATGAAAATCGAGGACTTCAACAACCATGTTTACTGTAGACGAGTTTCCTAACGACTTCGACCGACAAAAAGCTGACGAATTTCGAAAGGACTTCGGCGAACCCAAAACCGGCGAGTCGAGGTCGACATAGCTTGTTTCCTCTGTACACCTTCTTGATAAACGCGCGCGAGATCCACACTGACATCGTTTTTATTTAAATTCCATTAGAGGTGGGCAGAGCTCGAAGTGAACGGCAACCAGGGAAGGAAGGTTAGACTTTTGTCTTGGTCCATGATTACGTATTACAGCCGAACTAGTAGAAGTGATTCGGCATCTTTTTGTTGCCCAGGCAATACACTTTTGTTGGCAGACCGAAGTCGTTGTTCAACGCGGAGGCGTTGACGAATGCTACGTACGGTAGGGGTGAAACTACAGTATATTTTCCTACGCTACTCACTTGTGGAGCTCTATACATCACGCAAAAAAATGACCCTGACAAAATCTGAAACGGCAGCCTAATGAACGATCCCCACGGCTTTTACTGGTAGGTATTTAACTAACAGTATGTATATGTTGTCTATCAACAGGGTTTTCAAGCAATAGTGTTGGGTAGTAACTCAGTTGAGAACCCCAGCCAGTCCTAAAATTATTTGGCCAAAAACGTGCTACCCCTGTCATTGTTCCACACGGAGGCGTTTCGATTTTTTGTGCTGACCTGCATGTCTTCTTCTGTCACCCGGTCCTCAGCAAACAGCGGCGAGAGCGTGAGCACGTTGGCGTGAGAGGCGAGGACGGCAGGGTCCATTTGAACCAGGCTCTGCGTGTGGGCACAGAAGAACCACGTGGTGGTGTCACTGGCGGCGTCCGTGGCTGCTGTCGACGCCTTCTCAGCCATCGCGGCGTACGATGAAGCAGCGCGCAGGTTCTGGAGCATGCTGTCTACCTCCTCAAAGCACCTCTCTGCCTGGCGGATGGCAATGTAGCGGGCAGGGTTGACGTTCTTGGGCAAGACGGCCTGTGTACCGCAGAAGGGCGAAGGGTGCGCCAAAATGATGGTGCCAACGGTAAGGGTAACGATCTGTATAGAACAGAAATAGATATAGAGATATTTCCGCCACATTTCACAGAATCGACCGCACAATCCGGCCAAAGTAGGAAAGAAGTGCTGACATTCGTCTCGATCGATTGCGGAGTCCAATCCAGCGTAGGTTTGAGGAATAACACAACTTTTAAAACCACTCCCCCCCCCCCCCCCGGATGAGAGTACAAACGTGCGGCAGGTTTCGACCGTCACAGTTTCATTTTCCCAGAAACCGTTACCGAATTGGCGTTACCGCGGAGCTGCTCCCAAAACGGCTCCTGAAGTTGCCCGAAGACAGCTTCTATTCTAGACCACCACAGGACAGCGTTGCCGGCCTTCCGTTGGAAGACGCGTGCTACGATAAAGCTAGCACTTTTCGGCCTTTTTGGTTTCTGAATGACGGGGCTCCTTAACCCAAAATCGTCGGAATGACATTTTTTGTTTTGCAACATGATTTTTTTTCATATACCTAGGCCATAGGTTTGTTCATTGGGTTGCAGTTTCAATCTTCACCCAAAATCATTTTTTTGGGTGAGGTTTAGAGCTCCTCAAGTGGGGAGCCCGAGAAACAAAATTGTGCACCTCTATCGTAGCATGCGTCGCGGAAACCAGAAGGGTTTCCCGGTGAGAAAAAAAAACTCTTTATACATATTTTCGAATCGGTGTATTACAAGATGCTACAAAAGCCAACGAAGATCGCATCCAGAATGTACCCTTTGTGCTGGTCCCGCGACACAGGCCACTCACACCAAAGTGGATGTCCACGATGCCGGCATACTTGGCCACCGTTCGCGAAAAGGTCGCTGATCCCGTGCGAGACATGGAGGCGCCGATGAAGCTGCTCATCGGCACGGCTTCGCTTCCCTGTGCCAGCTGTTCCAGCGGGGGACGGGGGGAGGAGTGGTACAATACGTAAATTTTGAAGCGCAACCTCTAGGGGCAGAGGTAAAAGACTATGCCGAAAGCCCTCGAGTTTCGAAACACTGATTGTCGATAGAGGGGTTCCTTTGTTTTCAGAACGTTCACTGTGGGAGGGATGCCTTATATCGGCGTGAGGGGTGACCTATATTAATCAAAGTATGCCCCCCGAGGCAGGGGTGGCATATTTTCCTCAAAGGGTGACATGTACCAGTACTCCTCAAAGGATGACACATGTTCCTCAAATTTCGTTCCCCGCTGAATGCGTGA
The DNA here is from genome assembly GCA_036873875.1 of Laminaria ephemera. NCBI lineage: Eukaryota > Phaeophyceae > Laminariales > Laminariaceae > Laminaria > Laminaria ephemera. The sequence goes on from JAYJMJ010000405.1 coordinate 3,893,741, forward strand.
CATATACCCCTCAAACTACCCGCCCCCCTCCACACACAATCTGCAAATAACGAGATAGCCGTCCTTAGCAGAAGAATCGTTGATAAGCACAAAATACGAAGCATAAAAGGAGGGTGCTACCACTGGTAACTCTTATTGCGTGCCATGCCTTTGGGATGTTCTTCGTGCTGCCGTAGTCGACGAGAGACATGGCGTGGTCGAACACCTTAGTCAGTCTCAACTGCAGCCAGCGGACCACGGGGGCGGCGGTCTGCCGTGAAGAAAGGGCAACCGGAACAGCCGCCAAGAGCAGGGTTATTGGCATGGCGGCAAGCCTGGTGGACACGTACGACGACAAAAGCAAAATAAGGGCTGCAACGATAGAAACACAGGCGCGACTACGACGACAACCAATGGACGAAAAAGGTACGTCGACAAGTGCGAGATCTATGCTGATGAAATGTTCGTTCCTCTATTAGCGGTGAGCAGGGCTCGAACTGAACGACAACCAAAGAAGGCTAAATCGGATGACATTGACTCACGTTTACGTAAATATTGCAGCTATTGTTGTAGTACGGGATACTACTTTAGCTTTCGTTTTGGTGCCCAGGCGCATTGTTTTGCTGGGCGATCGACGTCGATTTTCCAATCCGAGGCGCTTCGATGCTTGTCTGCGAATTAACGCGTGGTATATTGTCGACTAATTGAAACATGGCCACACAGCAGATGCTAATGTGCCCGACAATGACTGCAAGCACGCGCCTATGTTACGGTGGTCTTACCAACTATCCCTTGTACCTCGCACCACAAACCTAAAACGTGCTCGCCACGAAACATGGTTGGAGAGTTTTCCCACACCCAAACACCGCTTCGGGCTCAAAACGTTTTTTGTTTTACAATTAGGGTGTTTGCGATTTCCAAACTCCGTTGAGTTGGAAAAAATGTAAACATAAAATTGAAACCGACGAATGTCTTAACCCAAGGCCAACCAACCCACGAACAAATTAGGTTAGAAAATAAAAAAACGGTACGAAAATATATTTCTAACCTAACGCTTCGCTGATTTTTCGTGGGTTGGGTTGGCATGGCCTTGAATTGTGAAGTTCGACAGTTTCAATACTATTATTACACGTTTTCCTACCCAACTCCTACCCAACCAAAGTCGGTATCTCGCAAAAACCCTGGCTATAGTCAGTTTGGGGTCCGGTGAATATTGCGTACTCACGCATACCATTTCTTGACATTAACAATTTATTTCCACCTACGAGGGAGACGACAATCCGCCGTATGTGCAATAAACTAGAGTATTTGCGCTTTCCAGACTCTATTGGGTTGGAAAAAATGTAAAAATAGTATTGAAACCGACGAATTTCACAGCTCAAGGCCAACCAACCGACGAAAAAAATAGGTGAGAAATAAAAAAAAATGGTAGAAAAAAAACTAACATAACTTTTCGCTGGTTTTTCGTGGGTTGGGTTGGCCTTGGATTGTGTATGTTTCCTACCCAACTCCTACCCAACCAAAGTTGGTACATCGCAAACACGCTACTGTTCGCGGGGTGATTAGGACCGCGAACTGTTTCCGAAGAGTACTAAGTAAGGGGGGGTTGGTCCAAATTAATAATTCATGCTAATAAGCGTGTTTGCGGTGTACCAACTTTGGTTTGGTAGGAGTTGGGTAAGAAACATATAGTAATGGTATTGAAACCGTCGAAATCAGAAGCTAAGGTCAACCCAGCCCACGAAAAATCACCGAAATGTTAGATTAGCTTTTCTTTTTTCTACCATTTTTTTTAATTTGTAACCTATTTTTTTCGTGGGTTGGTTGGCCTTGGGCTATGAAATTCGTCGGTTTCAATACTATTTTTACATTTTTTCCAATCCAACTAAGATTAGAAATCGCAAACGTCCTAGTACTAAATAAGGGATGGTTGGTGCAAATTAATAATTCATACTAATTCAAGACATCAATCAACTTCCATGTCCAACGGAGACATTTCCTTATACCGGTACCACACACAATGCGGTAATTGTAAACAAAAAACGCCGAACACATCTCACCTCGCGCACATCGGTCCACACTCCCACCACGTACACAATGAGACATTCGAGCGCATCGAGCTGTCGGTCAAGCTGCGGCGTCATTTCCGGCAAGTCGAAGAGGGATCCCGGGGTTTCGAAGAAGGATGCGTTTTCCTCGATAGAGACGGGCGTGTAGCGGAAGGGAAATTTCTGCAGGTACACGTGGCAGTCGCTCCTGGAAGAGGCGTAGTGATCGTTTCCGTGCAGGGTCTCCAGTGGGGTGCAGTCGTCGGTCTGATGGGGGTGTGGGCGTGTCCGTTTACGTAAGCAGTGGTGATGTGGTTTAGAGGCAAACGGGAGAATTCGGTTGGCTGGTTGGTGGGTGGGTGGATGTGTCGGCTTGTTCGTGGAAGCCGTGGTCGCATGACTTAGCAAAAAACCGGGAGATTTGGTTTCATTCCGTATTTTGCCCCCTCTGAAGTCCCAACGGGTTTGAGAGTGAGAAGCGTGCAATGAACGGTAGTCGTCGTTTACATCGAGACTTGTTTCTCTCACCACCGCTTTGGACCCGTTACCACATGCTCTGCAGCGGTGCTGTCGGTAGTTGCATCAACAATGGCACAAGAAGAGCGTGCATTTGATTAGAGATTCAGTGGTGACGTGTGGATTAGCAACAAACGGGAAAGTTAGTTTGGTTTCGCTCGTCGCAGCGCCGTCGATAGCTGTATCACGTCGCAGTGGCATCAACAACTGTACCACAACGACGCAGGAGCATGGACATATTCGTTCGTCAAATTAACGCCTGTCTTGCAGCTACCAACCACGCTTGGGCAACGAGGTCGAGGCGATATAAGTATACACTCCCCGATCCACAACAATTATTTTGCTATTTCAAATAACCTTTCGGGTTTACCACCTCGCTCCGAAACAAAGTGCATACTTTCTAATTCAAGGAATCAATAAAAATCCACATTCGATGGAGACGATTAGTTCATACTATACGACGTGGGGGATCAAATTCATCCTTTTTCAAACATTAAGAGGATGTATTTTTCCCAGTGCAGCAAGGCGGCGGGATGTGTCAACGAACTCACCGGAGGTGTCCGAGAAAAGTCAAACAGCACGTCGTACTTCATGCTCGCCGCGTCAAGGGGAAGGAACGAGTAGTGCTCGGTCTCGTGACACACTCCTGGAAGCGGAAACTCTTTCTCTTCGTCTAGCTGCGTCTTATCGCCTCCGCCAAAAAGGAGGTGCTGCATGTCGGTCGCGATACGCATTTCAAGAGCCACCTGCAGCAACACCCGATAAACATGTCGCAGAGCGATAGCAACATGAGGGATAGCGACTACCGCTATCCGGCAGGCTCCAGACGAACAGTCGATATCCATTCATGCTCTCGCACTGCATATTCCCAACCCATTCCTTCTTCGAAACCCCGACAGAATATCGACGCATCACCGACAGTCAATTTTCAGTTCGCTGGGGGAGACGTCTGAACTCTGAATCCATTTGAACAGCCCCCAAGAAATCGCCCGGACCGCTTTTTCTACCCCCAAAAGGAATGCCCCCCCCCACCGCCTCCCCAACTCGCTAACCCTAGACCCGTTCCTCCCTCCTCACCTCCATTAACCGCTTTAGAACTGCACCCACAGCTTTGGTGACAAAATACGTGGAATTACGATAGTGTTGTTTCCAGTAGTAAAAGGTTACCGCGTTTTCAATACGACCTTACCCGTCCCTTCTCTTTCTCGTCCCGTCCGAAACTCTCGTACCGATTCACCGATTCTTCAAAAACAAGACTCACCCGTTTCGCTTCTTGCTCGTCACGTTCGAAGATGCTTTCCAAGACGGCCTCGAAGCCCGCGTGTTCGTCGGCGAGCTCGGCGACGTGGAAGTCTGGGGCTACATATATCGTTAGCTGCATGTGCTCGTGCTCGTAGCGAGTGCGGTCAGCCGCGAGAAGGGCATCAAGGAGCGAGTCAACTGCGTCGTGGTCATCGTCATCGTCTTCGTCTCGAAAGTGCTCGGTCGGGGAGGAATGCGACGTCGATGATGCGGCGCTGCGTCCTGATTCAGAAGAGATGTTAATAGGCACCAGGGCACGCGTGGTGGTGCTATAATTCGGATCCCATGTCAGAATAACGTGGATGATTATACCATACGCCAGATATAAAATCTACTGCAGTGCACGTAGGGTACGTGAATGCTATGGATACTTCTTCGCAGGGAAAAGACACTTGATGCAATAGCTCTACGATGTCGTCGCAAACTAGGCATGTTGTCGGTTCCTCGAAATACATCAATTGCCCTTACAACGTTTCTTCGCTTTAGACGATTTTAACCGTCGACGTTGCCACCCGAGCGATTGGTGCCGCGTTCGGCTACACGTTGGTTGTCGTAATGATTGGTCAGAATCACCGCAATACGGGTGGGCGTGTGACCCAAGATTGCCGAACAAAAATGTACGGAAACATCAAGACAACCCAACAACGGCACTGTGAAACAAAAAATTTAGAGCTTTTCGATGGGAGCTAACGCTGCCAGCAAGAAAAACATTGCACTTGCATCTGGCTATAAGTGGTCACTGCAAGCTGTACTGAGCGGCTGCAACGTTCGACCCTTATAGCATCAACAGACTACGAGCATAATTTGCTAAACAAAAACACCAGACGGGCAGTTCGAAAAACTAACTGTCCCTGTAGATACAAAGCAAGCACACTAACCTATACCAGGAGACTGTTAAAGGATTTTCTCCTCCTACCTGTGATGGCGTTAGGTAGGCTGATCATGGCTGGGTCTTGCTGGACGAGGCGCTTGTTGTAAGCGCAGAAAAACCAGCCACCGCCGTCGTAGTCGGCGACATCAGCGTTAGCACCAGACGCAACGGAGGAGTGGGGCGCGTTGGAAGCGTCGGACACACCGGCGGAGGTGGAGACATCGATGGAGGGGAGCTTGGTAGCATTCAAATCCCATTCTGGACGGAGTGGCATCGAGTCGGCCTCGGAAAAGCACTCGTCAGCCCGTCTGATCTGTCCAGCTGTAGGGTTGATCCAAGCTGGGAGGATCTCCTGCCGACGACAAAAACGAGGTACAATACGGCGACGACACACGGCGACGAAACATAAGTTTATTTCATTTTTTTTGTGGTATACCCTCCCGCGGATTGGAACGATAAAAGATCGAGCTCACCACGCTTCCAATGTCACCTGTGGAAGTGCGCCGATTGAACTCGGTTGAGGAACACAACGGTATTACAGATTGTGATTGGTGACATCGTTTCCCGATGATAGAGACGCACAGCACGCCCGAAGTGCCTCACATATTTTCGCAAACGCAATAGGCAAGCGGCATGTCCTAGTCTGGGCACCTCAGACCCGGAGGTCTCACCTTCAACAAGCTGCCGACGTAATCCGAAACATTCTCCACGACCGCTTCAATGCGCAACGCCAAAGACTTCCCCTTCACATCCTCCTCGAGGGCCTTCTTCTCCTTCTCTTTCCTGTCAGTGGCGGCGATAAAGGCCTCAAGCGTGAAAGGCTCGCCGGCCGCCACTGCTCGGCGGGCCTCAGCCTGGAACATGTCTTGGTCGTATTCGTGGAAGACGTCGGCATCAAGACGAATGTTGTCTCCCATCGCCGCTCGCTGCTGTTTCCACCGTGGCACAAACTCGCCCCTGTCCATCAAGGGATAGGACACGTCCAGAGCGCGCAAGACCGCCGCGACAGGGGGCGACAGCGTTGCAGCAGGGCAGACAGAAGGTTGGCTCTCGTGAAGGTACAAGCCTGTTCCGACTTCAAGCAAGCCGATGTCAGTGTCGATGTCCTTATCGGTGTCGTCGTCGATTCTGGTAACGATGCTGATGCTGTCGCCACGGTCGTTGTCGCTGCCGTTTCCGTTGAACTTGGCGTTGGCGTTGGCGTAAGCGTTGGCGTTGCTGTTGCCGTAGTCGTAGTCGTAGTGCTCGGTTCGGTCCATGGGCTGAACACTGCAAGTGTCAACAGCCTCCGATCCGTGGCGGGTCGCGTAATTCTTCGCTCGGGGACACAGCGGGGGGTCGTCGTCGTCGCCGCCGACTAAGAGCTCATCGGGGGACGGATCAATGCTGTCTTCGTCGGTGTCCTTCTCGTCTCCGTCCCCGTTAGCAGGGAGCACGACAGGGTGCATCATCTGCATCAGGCTCCTCGTGTAGGAACAGAAGAATCCGGTGACGGTGTAACCGTTGTCGCCCATGCTGGTCGTCGATGCGTTCTCGGTAGTGGCTGCGGCCGACGAAGCGGGGTGCAGTCCCTCCAGCACGTTGCTCATCTCGGGGAAGCACTTGCCAGCCATCTTGGTGACCATGTAGCGGAACGGGTTTGTGATGCTGGGGAAAAACGGCTGCATTGCCGAAAAGGTGGGAAGGACGAGCAGAAATGACAGCGAACACGACGTGCAGAAATGACGGTGAATACAACGCAAGTGACGGCAGAAGTGACGTGAAAACGACAGAAATGATCTTGAAAACGTCACACAGTAAATCATAGTCAAGATGTTAGTACCAAACATAAACATAACACAAAATACGAGGACAGTTACATTGACAGAAACGACGGTGAAGGCGAGGTCGACAACAGCAGAGTTAGAGGGGTGGCAGTACATCAATTGCGCAAGGCGGAACGTCTGTTCAATAAGTGCATTTCGTTTCGATCGTGAAGCTCAGGCTCGAGAAGGAGGAGACGCACGCTTGTGGAATCTGGCAAACCTTACATCATATTACGCGATGAGAGAAGATGGCTCCTCTGAACGGTGGCTCCTATCTGTCTATGGTTTCATCCCGGACTACCTGTAGAGCTACTGTCTGTAATTGAAATTCATCCAAGTCGACGGCCGCGGTGTGTTGCGCCCGGATGCAATTACCCGCCGATTTTTCAGGTGTCGAGCACTACTGCCGTACAGTGACATTCGATGGCTGCGCCACATTACCGGTAAGACCCGTGGTGTTAAAGGCTTCTCCATTCGTAGCTCTAGAACTACGGACGGTTTCCTTCCAAGCAGCCAAAACCGAACTTCGCTTGCTTCCGTCTCTCATAACAATGGCGGCAAGACATCGGATAAATTTCTTCCTCATTCTGCAAATAGACCAACGCTTCGCTGATCCGTGGTTTTCGTTTGTAAACTAGGTTTTGTCACACCGCTATCAGCACATGCCATGGATATGCTAGCTATATTTTTACTAGCGCAAATTCCACCTAATCTGTGCTTGCAAGTTTTCTGCGCGGGTCACCTGGCACCCAGTGGGGTTAAGCCGTTTACTATGCGAGACTTTCATTCTAAGCTTTCAAGCTTGCTTGATTTTGTTTTCGTTCAAAATATGTTTATCCTCGGACAAAAACGGTTTTAATATATACTGTGAGTGAGGTCCCCCGCGAAAAACAATCAATACGAGTCTGACACAAGCTCGACAGCAAAGGAAAAATAGAAAGTAGAAAAACCCACGGAAGGAATCACGCCCACTAAACGATAAAACGATGTTCGGCTTTCTATCGCGTCCATGCTGCTTTCTTTCTCTATCAAGCAGGTGTTCAGTACTTAAACTCTGCCCCATTTCGCACCAAAGCTTCGGGCGGGTACAAATACACACCTTCTCTACAGGTTCCTTTTTTGGTTTCCCTTGATGTTTTTCTTCTTCCTGGGAATGCTCATAAGTGATCGACGTTGAAGGCTCATGCTGCACGTTATCGGATGGCAAGAAAAATATAAGTACTACTGCCTTGCCTTGCCGCCTTCGTCGATGATACAGCTGCCGTCGTCGTCGCCCTCGTCCCCGATGCTGCCCACGTCGCTGTACATGGCGACACCCCCGCCTTCAGAAGAAGGGGCGAGGTTGCTGCTGCTGCTCACCGGGTTGTCCCCGAACACTGCGCATAGCTGGCAAGAGAGCACGAAGAAGACACCGACCCACAGGTAGAGCCTCGCCATTCTTCTGGATCAGCATGGACGGGGAGGAGAACGGGGGAGGGCGGACGATAGTTGTTGTTATTGTTATTGTTGTTGTTGCTGTTGTTGTTGTTGTTGTTGTTGTTGTTGTTGTAACATGTACTCGTCGCCGTGATCTAGTCGGTGGTCACGACAAGACAGGCTCGATAGTAGCCAGCTTCAGCTAGTCTGTAGAGGGCCGAGATCGCCAAGCGACCGACGGGGCTAAGGTTTGCCTCGACGACCTAGCGAACCCTATAAAAAGAATTTTTGTTTCGCTTTTTTCATTGCGCGTATGATAGATCGGCACTGTTTTGTTGTCCACCCGAGGTAGGGACCGACCGTAGGCCGGTTATCCATGGACGACATCAATATAGCTAGGATTGTTCTTTTCCTTTGAATGTAAGCGCGGGAAATAATCGGTCTGACCTTTAACTAAATATGTTTCGTTAAAATAGAAATACGTTGTGGCTTGGCTGTGACGTGCTTGGTGTGCTAAATCAAATTCAACAAATCAAACACCGATGAGTGGGCACAGTGTACAGGCTTCCGTTGGAACTATCAGTTTTTTCATACATGCTTGTTTCGAAGATTCTTCACTCATCCCGTTAACCCCAATCAGGTATGCGAACCCACGATATCGATTTGCTTCAGGCTTCTTGGTTCGGATGACCATTACTCGACTCTAGTATCATACGATAGCATTTATTTACTTTTCAGTAGTTTCTTCGTCGGGGCGCGCCTCCCCGCCGTCCGCAACGGCGTACTGCAGATCCACCCACGCGGCGCGGCGGCAAGGCCTCGATGTCGGAATCTATGACGGAATCTCCGCAATCGACAGGGCCTTTTTGCCCTCTCAACGTTTTAACGCAACGGTTGGCCCCAGGAACTGCTTTATCGTGATTTTTCCGGGGGCGTACTCTCCTACCTCTGCCCGCCCGGGAGACTCGGTTGCCCTGCCGGCGCTGCCGTCGTGTGGGCCTGCGCGGTCGACCATTAGCTCGAGATCTACAACATGTTTTCCACGTCCGGCCCAAACACGCCGTCCGTGTTTCGGTTCGATGACGTATGAAACGTCGCTCTTTCTTTTTTGGAGAGAAGCAGAGCCTGCATAAGCCGAGCTTCGCGTCGTGGGTATGAGCGGGCGCATTGCCGAAGCGGGCTCCGGCGGGCACAGGCGTGTAGAGGGGGGGGGAGGGAGCAGGTGGGTGGCCGGTTTCGTGCCTTACCGTCGCGCGCTCGTTGAGGGAAGACAGCTGTAGAAAGGGGGCTTGTGTTTCAGAAATGAGTGACTTTGGACGACTTGGAGAGCAGTTTAGACGGAAATGTCACGACCTTTTAGGTATTCATATTAACACCCTATATAGCCTGTACGGGGGAATATTGTATGAGTCCTGGAGGTAAAGGTTTTAAACCGCATTTGATGTGTGAGTCTTGTGTGTCGTTGGAGGATGGGTGTAATCCACAAGATGTAAGGTAGAATAGCTGTCGCTGGGAACTCGCGCAGCAGGGTATTTGTAACTGTCGTCAATTTGATGCGTTGGTGGATGATGGATGGTCGTTGTACAAACCTCAGCAGCAGATAGCAGCAGTCAGCAGCAGCTAGCAGCAGCAGCCAGCAGCAGCAGCCAGCAGCATAAGCAAGCAGCAAGAGCCAGCAGTAGCAGCTAGCAGCAGCCAGCAGTAGCAGCTAATAAGGTAGCAGCCAGCAGCAGCAGTCAGCAGCAGACAGCGAGCAGGGAGCGAGCAGGGAGCAGCAGGCAGCAAATTCAGCATTACCCAGCAGCAGCAGCCAGACGGATAAGCCAGGAGCAGGAGCCAGTAGCAGCAGCTAGCAGCAGCAGCAGCAGCAGCAGCTAGCAAGGTAGCAGCCAGCAGCAGCAACAACAGACAGAGAGCAAGTAGCAGCAGGCAGCATCGAGCAGCAAAGCCAGCAGCAGCCAGTAGCAGCTAGCAGAAGCAGCAGCAGCAGCAGCAGCCCTGTTCGTGTGTTTTAAAATTGCAGCGGTTTCCATCGAAAAAAAACGCGTTTTGGTTCTGATTTTACGTACGCGCAAGTTCGCCACCGCTGCACAGGAAGCCATGATCGACCATCCACGCCATGGTCTTTTGTCCGTGTGCACAAGGGCCATATCAGATGACGAAGGCGATTGCAAGCGTATGCCGTTGCCTCTGTTGCTCGCGATGCCCTAGATCGCTGTCCAGCCAGGTGCGTAAAAACACACTAAATCCAAGGTAAAAGCATCCAAATGTCGGGCTTCATTTTGTTTTCAGATATTATCGTGTTGAATGATGTTGCAACTTTTGTTGCGACTATGTTGGATTTTGAGTTAGTTCGTGCGATTTTGTGTGATTTTGTGTGCATTCGTGTTCTTGCGTTAGATTTTGTAGGAGTTTTGTGCAGGTTTGCGTGGTTTTAATGCGATTTCGTGGCTTGATACAGGATTTTGTACGATTTGTTTGGATTTCGCATGGTTTTATGTGAAAAAACTTTGTGTGATGGCATGTGAGTTCGTGTGGTTTCGTTGGATTCTGTGGGATTTTAACGGATTCTGTTGCGATTTCGTGTGATTGTTTTGGCCTTTTGGGGAATTACGTTACGATTTACTGTGCTTTTGAGCGCGTTTGTGTGATTTTGGGCGATTTCGTGTGATGTTGTGTGATTTCGTGTGATTTCGTGTGGTTTCGCTCCATTTCGTGGGGATGCTGTTGGCCATGTATGATGTGGCCGACTGTGATGATAGTCGAAAGGTAAGCGCTTGGACTGCTGTTAGGCAAGTTCGGTTGCAAGCTTCAGACTCAAACGAAGAAAAAAAAAGTATGTTGGTTATTGGGCCGCTCCATGGCCGGATGGAAAGATGGGAGTGACTCCGAACGGGGGGGAGCACCTCGGCGTTCTGCTAGCAATGCACACCTACTAGCACGTCTAGAACGTTACGCTTCTAGACGTTCTTCGTGTTGTTCTGCAGAAAGCTAAGCTTCCCGACGCTCGACGTAGTACGTACCGTTCTCGAGAAAATATCCTTCCAGATCTTCTTCCGTATTCGTGCCGCATATTCTTGACGTCCCGCATATTTCTCTCAGAATGTTTCTGTTCGTATTCCGCCGCATTTCTGGGTATTGTTGTACACATAGACCGCATTTCCATGTCGATGCTTGACTAGCACTACATTATTCTGAGCACTGGCTATAGACAACTATGATACGGACCAGCGACTCGATAGGCTACTGGCTACGTACTGCTTATTCGTAGCGAAGTATATATCACTATCATATCATTATCACGACCCCTCGATGGAGGTAACATCGTCAATAATTGAAATTTCAACATCGAATGCAGCAATTCCTTAACGTACTTAAGCTAACTCGTATCTCGATACTGACTGCAACTCTTTGCAATCTCGAAGACCTGCAATCCAAAATCTTTCGTTGCAGGGAACATGATCTACCGTACAGACAACAATACAACAAGTTATTTAGACCCGTGTATGAAAGGCGGCAATATGGCTATAATCTTGTCACAGAAGACACTCGTGGCCTACGCACGCTACCAACTAAGACATGAAAATAATACTCCAGTGATCAGTTAGTTGACCTAGAAATGGAAAAACAAACTATTATGTAGCAGTCTGCCATGTCTCTGCCCACCCGGGACATTCTGCATGCTATCTGCCGGTTAACCTGCTAGGTCTACAAGACTAGAATCCTGAATCAAGCGCGAACCATATTCCGGTCAGTTAATCGACCAATAATAGAAAATGTTAGCAGTGCAGTAGTCAACAGTGACTCCGTCCATTCCACAACAAGCATGGGACCGAACGGTCTCTCAATGTTCCTGCCGCCCGCACACAAAGGAATAAAGAAGCACTGCCAGAGTTAATACAGCTGCGAACTACTACGAATACCATTCTAGAGATGCGTCACTCCTCGTATGTGCCGATCTCCCGGTTGTACTCGTTCACATCGCGGGTCCTCCTGCCATGCATGCTGAAGCTCTGAAGGCGCTCCGCTTCCACTGTTGATTTTTCAGTCAGTCTCTGCGTGTTGGCCCCGATGCTAATGGGTCCTCCGTCCAGGAAGGAGAGATAGCTCGAGGTTAACTTGCGGGTGTACACGAAGGTCGTTGATGTCAGCACTCCATCTCCGCCGCCGTGTGCTAAGTCCAGAGGTCCTGATGTGGGGTTTGCCCGCGTTTGTCCTTCCGCTACTCTGTGAACATCCTTCAGCTCACAGCCGTCCTCGGTGTTGAGCTTGGCGCCAAGGCGTAGGTGAAGAGAAGCTGGTGCGACCCCGAATGAAGCGGACGTTGTCGATCCGTCAACCCCATGCGATCATGACTCAGCTGATGCTCCGGTGGTCTCAGATGGCGATGATCCAGCGACCCCATCAAGCCGACACCCTCACCGAAGCCTTCATCGACCAGACGTCTTGGTAAGGACCTCACGAACCACGTAGCTGGTCGAAATTGTGCGTGAGATCCCCGTGGTCGTCTACCGAATGCCAGCCAGCGACACCCTCACCGAAGCCTTCATCAAGCAGACGACCACGGGGATCTCAAGCACAATTTGGACCGGCTACGTGGTTCGTGGGGTCGTTACCAATACGTGAACACCGCTTGTATGCCATGCTCTTCATTTTGCTTCCGGGCTAAAACAGCGTGTGCGCATCCCATCGATCCAGCCAGCTCGATCAAGCAGCAAATACACGCATTTTTTTATTTTTAAAGCTTTTATTCCAGAAGGAGAGGGGGATTCATCGCCGACTGCCAGCTCACACAACGCCAGCTCGGTGACACCCTCACCGAGGTCTTCATCAAGCAGATGACCACCAGCAATTCCAGCTCCTTGTGGAGCAGCTACGTACATCGTGAGCTTCAGGTCACTACGAGAAACTCGTTTTCTCCATTTTGCCGAAACTTTCCCAAGCAGAACAGACAACAAAAAAGAGAGTTCGACATTTGTTTTGTTGCATTTTTTTCTAGGGGATCAAAATTTCTAGTATCCCATATTTTTTGCAATATCTCATCAATCGCGATAGCACGAGCAGGCAAGTTGCACTCTGCGAGCAACGGCCCGGCACAACAACCACATACCGATTGCGAGGACTGGTTTTCATCTCATCAGGTCTACGTCGCCGTCAGCATCATCATCAACTTCACATAAATATTTCACATCATCATGAGCGTCCTGCTCATTATCTATATGGCACTACTACGAGTATCTACCTGGCATAGCAGCAGGAGCATGAAGATCACCACCAACAGCAACAACAACGCAGCAATTCATCAGGAAGCAGAGGAGCCTTCAGCGATACGAGCCAGGTTGTTCTTGCTGTCGTTTCTTCTCTTTCTTTTCTTGAGGGGGTGTTTTCCGTAGTTTTTCTTTGTTAGTTTTTCTGCAAAGCATTTGGACGAGTACTACTGCACTACTGTTGTACTACTGCTAAAGTACGTATAATCTTCTATCATACAAGCTCATAAAAAACTGACTGGTGCACATTTAGCTGTTGTACTCGACTTACGTCGGCACGTTTTTGAGTTAATTATTTGATTTTGTAGTAACATCAGTACTAGTACACAATGTGCAGGCCCGTACAAAACATGGTGTACATACATGTTACTGTAGTAACTTACGCCTACGTATATGTTTTGTTTTAGTTCATTATTTGGCTCTGCGGTAGCTTTCTTTTCGAGTACGTGTATCATGCATACATGTTCACAAAACTGGATGTGGTACATGCACATTGCAGTATGGCGCTGGACGCCTATAGAGATCCACAGTTTCTATTCGATTTCCTCGATTTCTTATTTGTTCTAGGATTCAATTGAGGGGGCACAGTAAACGCACAGCAGGTACTTTCTTACGCTTTCCTTCCTAGGATATAACTCGCTGGTCAACGAAATAGCACCACGAGTAGCTTTGGTCTTATGACTACACCCATAGTCTATTGTCGTGCTATCTGTATTCGTAGAGTTCTTTCGAGTACGTACGTACATACACAAAACGGAATAGCACGCATTTCCGCTGTTGTACTGGACGAGCGTCCACAGTTTTGCATTTTATTCGGTTTCATGTAGCTTTAGGTATCAATTTAGCGGGCGGGTTTAACACCCACCAGACGGGTCTGCGCTTCTTTTCTAGGGTATTTCTTCTGGTAAGTACACCACGAGTATTTTGTGACATGACAACATCCATATTGCCGCTGTTCATACACAGGACTGAATATGTTGTTCCATTGGTATTTTGATTCTCTGGGTGGCATGACTACATCCAAAATGCCGCTGCTCATACAGACATCTGAATACGTTGCTCGTACCAATTGTGCTTTAATAATCTGAGTATCAGGTTCCACTAGCTATTGACTTCTCATCAAGGGGGCGTATTGGAATATGGACTTTGCAGTCCACTCGTGTCTAGTTGATGTGCAGTCACTACGCTTGAGTACGCTGGGTATCTCGTTCTAGATGCGGAGAGTTGCAACATGCGGCGAGCCTCGAGTTTGTTTCTTGTCACCAGTGCATTGTATATTCACGTTGTAACTAGCTTACCACCATAAGTATCGGACAGCGTTGCAGGGGACGCTGCAGGGAACATTTCTCTAGGACAGACTGTTGGCCAGTACAACAGCCCGTAGAGTGCATCTGCCTGTAGCTTGGGCATTGTCCCGTGAGGGTCAGATGACGGCGTTGCCTAACTCGATCGCTTCTTTCCAACTCTCTTCGTCCTCTCCCATTACCTTTCTTCTCTTCTTTGGTTTACACTTTGGCAGCAAGCGCCCTTCCAAACTACAGTAGTATATATTTTCTTCTTCATCACAAGTGATCTTCACAGACGATTCGGAGGCACCTCTGCAGCTCTTGCCACAGAGACAGAGCCTCGACACGCACCATTCCTTTGTTAATGTGGTCGTTTTTGTGTGATCTCATGTGTTTTTGTGGGATTCCGTTCGATTTTGTTGGGGGTTCGTGTAATTGTTTGTGGTTTTGTGTTGAATGAGGTTGTGGTTTCGGGGCTTTTCGGGTAATTTTGTGGGGTCGCCTGTGATTTCGCGTGATTTAAAGATACTGTGTTGTGATTTGTTGGAATGTGTGTGATTTCGTGTGATTTTATTGAGATATCCTGGGATGTTACGGGATTTGTATCTAATTTGGCAAGTTTTGGAAGATTGTGTGCGATTTTGTTGGTATTTGATGTGATTTTGTGTGCCGTCGTATGATCATGTGATTTAATATGATTTTTGTGATTTCGTGTGATTTTGTTTGATTTTGTGCGGATTTGGTGTAATTTTGTTAGATCTTGTGCGGATTTCACGTAGTTATGTTCGCTTTTGCGTAATTGTTTTCACGGTTTCGTGATATTTTGAGTGATTTCAAGTAGTATTGGGTGATTGTGTGTTATTTTGTTTGCTATTGAGTGATTTCATGTGTTTTTGTCTGGTTTCGTTTGCCTTTATCGGGATTTCGTGTAATTTTGCGCTGATTTTATGTACTCATCGTGGTGCGATTTCGTGGGCTTTCGGGTTATTGTGAGCGATTTCGCGCGATTTCGTGTGATGGAAGGCGTCCCCGATGGTCTAGGGGGCGAACCTCGTAACCACTAAGGTCGATTTCGCAGGTTCGAGCCCCCCCGAGTGCATACTCGTACTCGTAGGGACTTTTTCTTGTGCAAAAAAATGACTTAAGGAAAGCGCGAGAGCGTGAGTTAGCAAACTTTGATGAAAATCGACGAGCGTTGGGAATGCTGAACCCTCTGCGCGATAAAAATGAA
>JAYJMJ010000405.1:4003503-4017773 GCA_036873875.1 Laminaria ephemera
AGTAGTGCAACCTTTGTAAGACCCCAAGCGCATACGGTGGAAACGGAAGGGGACGGGGGCGGGGGGCAGGGGAAGGCGGTGGGTGGGGGGGGTGGACGAGGTTGGGGGGTGGGGTGGGGGATGGGGTTGAGGGGGGGATGGTGGTGGGGAAGATATACTATTAGTAGAACATTTGTAAACACTAACACCAACACTAACACCAACACCAACACTAACACTAACACTAAACACTAACGCCAACACTAAACACTAACGCCAACACCAACACAAACACTAACTCCAGCACCAACACTTAACACAACTTCTACAACTCGTAGGCTGCCTTGTTTGGTGTCCCTGGGTGTTTCTTCTCTCTGCAGAAGCGTTATGAGTGATCGACGTTCAACCTCTTTTAGTTTTGCAGTCACCTTGGACGCGCGTTACGATAGAGGTAGCACTTTGTTTGGCTGAAGCGCTTTCCGAATGACGGAGCTCCTTAACCCAACATCGTCGGGGATTCAATCTTTTCATCCAATAACTTTCTTTGTGTGTACCTAGGCTATGGGATTGTTCATCGGGCAGAACGTTTATTTTCCCCCAAATCAGCTTTTTGGGAGAGGTATAGAGCTCCTTAAGTGAGGAGGAGCCTCAGAAAAAAAAAAAAGGTGCGCCTCTACCGTAGCGTTCGCCCTTGCTACGTTGGGGACGGACTACAGAAATAGTGCAGGATAGTTTTTGCGGTAATATACGCTGCAGATTGATTGTCGGGTGGCAGATGACAGCAATAATTCTATCTTATTTATTGTGTTTTGCCCTCCGACAATGAAGCGTAGATGCCGTTCCGATATAAAATCGAGTATCCTTCCGTTAAGCAGTAGTATCTCTCCTATGACTCTGCCAACCATTTCCCGATTTCTCTTCCCCGCATCTTTTCCTTTTTTTGCTACAATCTAATCCTATTCCTCATCAACGTTCCATCCCCAGGTCATTCGCCGCAGTCCTCCGGCTTCTTCCTCCCTTCCCCTAGCGATCTGGCGGCCCCTCAGAGCTAGTTATCTAGTTAGATCGATTCTTGGCCGGCAGTAGGTACAGCAGGAGCACCCCCCCAAAGTAACCCACAGGCCCGAAGGGACTTGGGGCAACTTAAAAATAGAAAATGGAAGGGACAGGCACAGTATGCACTTCCGAAAAAGCATCAAGCGACAACTCGCTGTCCATATAAATGGCTGGTTTGTAACTGCTACGCGTAAGTTTCAACGCGCAGGAGGTTGTGCGGTAATGCTGCCTAATGCTGATATCGGCCGTAGCAAGGAGAGAGTCCCCGCCGCCTCGCTCATTCTGTAGCTCTGCCCTCTTCACCCCCCCCCCCAAACACGACTACTCCCACCCCTGACCTTGCCACCTCCAACCGCAAGGAGGGCCAAGTCCCCCCCCCCACGCACTACACATCAATCATTGACTGTCGGATGGCAAACGAAATATTATAACAATGGGGTGTTTGCGAAATTTGTTGGGTTAGAATTGTCCCGACCCACGACAAAATTTGAAGCTTCCTAGCGTTGTGGCAAAAAATGCCCAAAACGCCCCTTTTTACCATTTTTTTCGTGGGTTGGCTTTCTTTGTCTTTTTTTGTTGGTTCGAAAACGGGGAAACTTTGATTGGCCGGGGCCCCCGGATGAATTTCAATTGGGTAAAAGTGACAGTACGTCGTAGCAGTTTCGGCAGTTTCAATCAGTTGACGGGTGTTGGAATAGCCTGAGAAGCTTCTTGCTATCCACAACACAAGACACAAGACCAACAACAACGCTGTTATGGCTCACCCCTTGCCTCCCGCGGTCGTAAAAAAACACCACCACACTCCACACCACACGACACTACGGCAGCCCACTCCAGCACCCGCCAGCACACAGCAGACGCACAGCCTCGGTGGGTGGCGGCAGCATCATGGCGATGCCACCTACAAGAAAGCTAACCAGTCAGACAAGTCTGCACGAAAGACCTGGCGCTTTCCATGCGGCAGACATAGTGCAGCTGCCCGAACGAACGAGAACGTGCTGAAAAAATGAACCGAAAGAGGGAGGAAAGAGTGCAGTGCACATCGCGTCTCGCCGCTGCTGAATATGGCCTCGTTCATGACGTCGCAAGTGCAGCACCGTGATGAGTTTGGGGGTGTGGCGGTGGGAGAGCGGTATTCAGGGCGTGGCGAAGTGCTTGCGCTGGTGTGTGAAGTGTCTTCGTGTCATCATGTGTTTGTTCGTTTTCGGAAACACGGAATTCCTGGAATTTTCCGGCGACGTTTCGACTGTTTCCAACCCAATTTTTCTTTTTGGGTTTCCGCATGCTTTTTCCAACCCACGTGGGTTTTGATATTTTTCGGTTTCATTTTTTTTTCCAACCCAAACCAATTTGGAAATCGCAAACACTCTACTATTAATAGGGGGTTTGCGGGATACCAAATTTGGTTGGGTAGGAACACATATTATAATAGTATTGAAACCGTCGAACGTCACAACCCAAGGCCAACCCAACCCACGAAAAATCAGCGAAAAACTAGGTCAGAAACATGTTTCCCTATAATACAATTTTTTGAGTCTCTAACCCAACTTGTTCGTGGGTTGATTGGCCTTGGGTTGTGACGTTCGCCGGTTTCAATACTATTATTATATGTTTTCTAACCCAACGTAAATTGGAAATCGCCAATGCCCTACTACCTGGAAGTGGCGTGGGATATTTTTTTTCGGTTCTGAAAATTACGGCGGATTACCCTCTCTTTAGAACCCCCCCCCCCTGTTTTTGGGGACAAGCTGCTTGGAGATCCCGTGTGGTGTCAATATTGCAGTTCTGAAAGAGCTATCCCCTCCGGAACAACAGCCACCTTTTGGGGGGACAAACTACTTGGGATTAGTAGTGTGTTCGCGATTCCGAATTCTGTTTGGGTTGGAAAATATATAATAATAGTATTGACACCGACGAATGTCATAACTCAAGGCCAACCAACCCACGAGAAAATTTGGTTGGAAAATTAAAAAAAAAGAGTAGGAAAACGTATTTCTCACCAAGTGTTTCGCTGATTTTTCCCTGGGTTGGGTTGACCTTGGATTGCAACGTTCGACGGTTTTAATGCTATTATTGCGTGTTTTCTTACCCAAGTCCTACCCAACCAAATTTGGTATCTCGCAAAACACCCTATCATAATATTGCAGTTCTGAAAGGGTTATCCCCCCCAGAACAACACCCACCTTTTTGGGGGACAAACTACTTGGAATTAGTGTGGGATCGTTTTTGCCGTTCTGAAAGGGTGGACCCCCTTTGTCACTGCACCCACGTTTTTTGGTTTTGGGGGGCAAAGTAGTTGGAAAATCGTGTGAGGTTATCTTATCAGTTTTATATTTGCAGCGGTTTCCTCTTTTAGAGAAGTAACTGCACCCGCGTTTTTTGGGGGGACGAAATGCTTGGAATTTGTGTGGGATTATTTTTTTTGTAGCTTTACAAGGGTTGACACCGTGCCTTCGGATTCTTGTGGGGAACGGCAGGCTTCAACGTGGAGGAGTGGATTGTTCTGGAGAAGCTGGCTCGCCAGGATGTGCCCATGGTCATGCTTAATGGTGGGCTCGACAAGGTACGGACAAGACAAGTCACAACGGTAGGGGGGTGCACCTAGTAATAGTTATTCTGGAGCTCCTCATCATTTGAGGACCTCTAAACACGCATGCTACGGTGGAGGTACGCTATTTTGTTTCTGGGGCTCCTCACTTGAGCAGCTCTGCACCTCACCCAAAACCTGATTTTTTGGAGAAAATTAAAAGTTCCCCCCCGATAAACAGTCCCATGGCCTATTACGGAGGACCACAGTAATCAGGACCTACGATGCACACAAAAACCTGTATATTCCCCTATTTTTACTAACTATATTTGGTCCTAATTACTATGTACCCCCGTAATAGGTATACAACGAAACATGTTACAAAAAAAAAAGAATGAAAGTTTCGACGATTTTGGGTTTAGGGAACCCCCGTCATTCAGAAAGCTTTTCAGCGAAAAAGTAACAACCTCTATCGTGGCGCGCGTCTACTGTAAGAGCCTCACCTGATTCCTCACTTGGAGATAAAAACGAATGTGCTACCTGATGGGAAACCCTCATATGCCCTACGTGTACTACGAATAGTTTTGTCGACAACCCAATGCTATTCCAACGATACTCGGTCAGCCAGAAACGATTTGGCCAAAACCTGCTGGCCCCGTCGTAGCACGAGTCGACTATGGCATGCAGTGGGTACCCGGATTCAAGAGCAACCCGTGACAAGCCGAAACAAACGCTCTTAACTACACATTGCTCTTATCTGCAGCAGGTAATATATAACTTTTTTGTATAGTTGGGACATGCCGAGTTGACCGCTCTTAAGTCCTGAATGCTCTTCTCTTGGGGCGCTCTTAAATCGAGATACCCATTGTACATGATCCTCTTGTTTATGTCATTTCCTCATTTGGGAGGAACCCACCTATAATAGCGGCATATTTTGTAGTGACAAAAGTGTGGTCTTCTATATGTATGTGAGCGCGCCGTGTACAAGCAGTATCATGCAGCGCGCGCGTCGTGCAGCTCCTTGCGTTGGAGTGCGGGTACTACAGCACGCTACAGTAGCCCTGGTTGCACCTTACTTTCTCAAGGATCCCCGGTTGAGGAGCTCTACAACGACGCGTGCTACCATGCTAGGTGTTAGTCTAGCACGGTTTGGCCGAAAAACATCTCTGATGGACGGGGCTCTTGAACTGAAGAACTACCGAACATCGGTGCGCTTTACAACAGCATTCGACTTTAAACCTAGGCCGTGGGATTGTTCATTGGATCGCCCTTTCGTTTCTCTCAAAGTCGTTTTTTTGGGGTGATGTATGTAGAGCTCCTCAAGTTAGGAGCCTGGGGAAAAAACGGTGCCACCCTTATGGTAGCATGTGCCACACCTATCCCTAAACCCTAACCCTAACCCTAACCCAAAAAAACGACTTTGAAAGAAATGGATGTTTAACCCGATGAACAATCCCATGGCCTAGGTGTGTAACCAAAAATAAATCAAAACACAAGGCCCGTCCTATGTGCAAGAGCAGCCTGCACACAAGCTGCGCAGGTCGCAACTGGTCATTTTCAGCACTTGCACGTTGGCACAGACCAACCCCATCTCTGACGTAACCCTAACCCTAACCCTAACCCTAACCCCATCCCTTTGGGGGGCTCGGGGTCAGCAGGGGCAGTCACGCGGCTCCGCCGCGTGCTTTGGTGGCGGTATGTAAAAAACACCCGGGCGGCCGAAAGGCCAGCCTCGACCAGTAAGACCAACGACTTGCCGCGGCCTGCACAGCTTGTGTGCAGCCTGCTCCTGCACCTAGGGCGCGTCAAACACAAAACGGTGTTGTAACGATTTTGGGTAGCTTTGTTAGTTCAGGAGCCCCGTAGACCAGAACCACTTTGCCAAAAAACGGTATACCTCTACTGTACCCATACTCTGGCATGCCACGGTAGAGGTGCACCATTTTTTTTCTGAGGCTCCTCACTTGAGGGGCTCTGCACCTCACCCAAAGCCTGATTTGGAGAAAATTAAAAGTTCCCGCCGGATAAACAGTCCCGTGGCCTAGGTATACAACGAAACAAGTTGTAAAAAAATAAATTGAAATTTCCGACGATTTTGGGTTAAGGAGCCCCGTCATTCACAAAACGTTTCAGACAAGAAGTGCTACGTCTACCGTACTATTAGTAGCACGCGTCTGATACCCTATAACCCTATGATACCCTTCCTCGGCAACCCGGGGTGCTTGGTATGGGCGACGGTGTAGTCGTAACGGTTTTCCGACTATTTTTCGTTCCCTAAATCCCTAAGGGGTTCAATAGTACAAAGATATATTTTGTATGCGGGCTTTGGCCCCGCCTTCGGCTTTGCTGCGTTTTGCGTAGACTGAGAGATGACGCCTGCAGAGGTAGCGTTTTTCGGCCAAAACGTTTCTGATAGACGGGGCTCCTTAACCCGAAATCATCGCAGTTTCATTCTGTTTTTGGAAAAACATTCGGTGTATACCTAGGCCATGGGATTGTTTCATCCGGTAGTACTTTTATTTTTCCCCAAAATCCGTTTTTTGGGGGAAGTACAGAACTCCTCAAGTGAGGAGCCTCAGAAAAGAAAGGGCGCACCTCTACCGTAGTGTGCCTCAGATGTATTATTATTAGTGTGACCCAGATCCGTAGCAAATGAGCGATGGAGGCTACGGTGGGGCGTGTACCTCCTTTTGCTTTACCCAGTTCTGGCCGTTCGCGTGCGTGGCTCAGTACCTCACTCAAAAAGAACGGACTTAAAATCAGCTTGTTCGGTCAGCATATTCCGATGAAAAATCGACGAGCGTTGGGAATGCTGAACCTTCTTCGCGATAACAATGAAGGCACGTACCGGGGGGGGAAAAGGGACGACACCTGTGACCACGGCTTGTCCAGAAGCTAAAAAGTAAAAGCGAGAGAGAAAAAAAGAAGGTAGTGGTGCACGTCGCAAAACCGAAAAAGCGCGTAGGTGGTCACTTGCGAGAGTGACTCTGAGTCGCAGAAAAACGAGCCCCTGGAAGTGATCCCCCTACCGCCGCCTTGTTCGAGTCGCGTCCTTCAAGGTCGTAACTCGTTCACCACGGAGATTGCCTTCGTGCCTGGGGAACCTCGGCATAGTCTTGGTCGAGCCGCGTCCTTCGCGGTCGTAACTCGTTCACCACGGAGATTAGCTTCGTGCCTGGGGAACCTCGGTGTAGTCTTGGTTGAGCCGCGTTTTCGAGGTCGTAACGTTCACCAAGAAGATTAGTTTGGTGCCTGGGAAACCTGACCTGACTTGTCTGTCGTCGATGTTCGCATTCTACAGAAGATTTTAGCCCGGTTGGTGACAGAAGAGGTTGCTTTCGGTGGCCTGGTCTCGACCGTTTGAGCGGTGGTGTGCTCCCATCGCGTGTCAATAGGACGCCAGCGTGGACGGGAGAGGCTTCTCGCCCCTCCCCCCCCCCTAGCGTTTAACCCTTTTTCCACCGCAAAAAACATCCTACACTAATTCTAAGTAGTTTGTCCCCCAAAACGCGGTTGCAGTTCTGCAGGGGTTGAGGAGAAGGGGTGTGACGAGACATTGCGAGTGGTAAAAAAACTTGCCAATAATTTGGCAAGTCTTTGGGCAGTTTGTTTTTTCAAGGCTCGAAATAGCAAGTCCAAATAGCAAATAGCAAATAAAGTTTTCCATAAACTTGCCAACGAAGGACAGCGGAAGTATTCAAGAAACAAAATTGGCCAAAAACTTGCTATCTTGGCTATTCCAAATTTCCATAAACTTGCCAATTTGGCAAGAATAACTTGCCAATTATGTGTCGTTAGAACCGCCCCTAAACGATCTATCTGTTGGTGAGTGTGCCTTGCGTACACGTGCTGGGTACAACCACAGGGGAACACCCCCCCTCTGCATTTTGGTGCACTAGATAGTACGAAAGAACGATCGCTATCCTAGGAGACAGATGGTGGCCACAGACGGCAACACAAAAGGGGATAAGATAAGCAAACACTTGTTATGTAGTATATGGAAGATAAGTAATGAGCGCCCGGTTATTGGAGGTGTCTCAATTTGGAGTAGGAACGGTGCTCCGTCTCGAAAGGGATGCGTGGTCAATGGTCAAATGACTAAGGCGAGCAACATATGAGTACGCCCCCTACCCCCCCTCTGCATGCGAGCGCCCTGCATACCAGCCTGTAGCAGCGTGGCGATAGCTCAGGTTCGCTCTACCCGCCGCATTGAAAGCGCTGGTTCTCAGTTATCTGCCTCTCGGTTCAGAAGGCACGCCCTCCCCGTTCCCGCATACATACGTGAATAATTGAAGCAATCCCTGAAGCATAGGTCGCTGTACAACGAAAGGCGCATAGGATTGTAGTAAGATGTTTAACCAGTTTTCCGCGGCAAAAAAACATCCCTCACTAACTTCAATTAGTCCGTCCCCAAAAACTAAAAACGTAGGTGCAGTCTAAAGGTAACACACATCGGACCGATCGGATCCCTGTTCATGATAATTGTCTTTTAGGGCAGACAGTTCCCAGATCAATATGATCTGCATAGCCTATAGATCACGTTGCCGGGTGGGA
Organism: Laminaria ephemera; assembly: GCA_036873875.1. Classification (NCBI taxonomy): domain Eukaryota; class Phaeophyceae; order Laminariales; family Laminariaceae; genus Laminaria; species Laminaria ephemera. Next base: position 4,011,620 of record JAYJMJ010000405.1, read on the forward strand.
GCCGGATGATCTGAGTGATCTGGCACGTGTTTCCTGGGTTGGATTTGGTACTACACAGATCCTGCACAACACACCATGACGACAGAAACACGATCTAGATGATCTAGATGATCTAGATCGTGATCCGTCCGATTTGTGAAACGTCACAAACTGAACCGGAGTAGTATATTAAAAAAAAAATACTTTGAAAGTAATGAGCGTATTACCCTTCGTCGCATCCTGTCCCCACCTGCCGACGCGCGCCTGCGAACAGCTGCGAGGAGGCTACTACCCGCGCATTTTTTACCCGGGACTGTACAACGCGAAGGAGCGCTTCCTGAAAAACTTCGAGACGATGTACTATCTCAAGGCACTTCCCGGGGGGTGGATATTCCGAAAAGCGCCGGAGGATTGGCAGGTGGAGTTGTCGTTTATTCGGGCCTCATCGCCCACCCTGTTGCCTAGAAAAGGTTCCGCCTCCTCCTTTCCGTCCGACCTTTTGTCCAGCGATGAAGGCTACGGTATCAAAGTATTGTTGTATTATGCAATCTTCCCCTTCGGGATGTGGTTGGCCTGAAATCCCGGGGGTGTCGCAAGTTGAAAAGGGGGGAAAAAACTCTTGATAATCACGTTAAAAAAATTGGAATTTGCCACCGCCCAAGTAAACCCAGAAAGTAACACCGACCAGCCCGAAGGAGTTTATAGTCCGTACAACATCAAAACCTGATTAGGTGTTGCTCAATTCTTGGTGAAATTTGTCGGCTAGTTGGGTTGGAGTTATCCCGACCAACCCAACCCAAGAATTTTTAAGGGCTGTGGGTAAAAAAGGCAATTTTTGTCGTTTTTAGCTAATTATTCGTGGGTTGGGTTGGCCTTGGGTTGTGTCATCCGTCGGTTTCAAAACTATTATTTTATGTTTTTGTACCCAACCAAATTTGGTATGCCGCAAACACCCAAATGGTTCCCTACGTTTGCCAATGCTCCTATGTAATCGTTCCCCATTTTGGGAGGGCCTCCATTTAGTCGCCCCCCGATTTGTGATTGCCTCCATACTACTGTATCGTCCCAATTTTGCCGTTGTTGTCTACATGGGACCGCTGAAGATTATTTCTATAAGCCAAGAGGCGAAAAGAGGACAGAAAGCGGTCTCGTCACGGGTGCTAACATCGACAGCCGACCGCCCCGAGTACAACAAGGCCATCCAGATCATCCAGGCGGCCGCACGCGAGGCGCAGAAGGGTGCCGGAGACGACGACGAAGAATTCGAATGACTGCAGCACTACAGTATCGGCCAGCTCATGAGAAAGTAGATTTTAAAGAAAGTTAGCCTTGAACTAAAAAATATATATACCTGGTAAGAAGTGTGTAGCCTAGGCGCTTGCCGTCTATGGGCAATAATAAGGTATCTACCCCTTTCTCGCTCCGCCAGAATTAGGATGCTAGCCTAGAGCCGGATTTCAGGTTTCTTGTGAGAGGGCCGATACTGTGCTGTTGTGCAGTAGAAGCCCGTTCTGGTTTGGGGCCGTCATGGCGAGTTCGGATGGTGGGACCGCTTTCTTTGCCGCACGCTAGGGTAGGGGTGAATGTTACCATTTGTTTCCGAGGCTCCTCACCTGAGGAGCTCTCTGCCGCACCCATACACAGAAGTTGAGAAAAAGTGAAAGCGCAACCCGATGAACAATCCCGTGTCCTAGGGTATTCAACGGATGATATTGAAAAACAAGAATGTGATTCCGACGGTTTTGGGTTAAGGTGCCCCGTCATTCACAATATACAGTATTAGCCAAAAAGGGCTATCCCTATCGTAGCGCACATCGTTTTCGTTTTTAGAGACCGTGCCTGAGACGAAGGGAAGGGTGCGGCCATCACCAGGCTAAGGGGGCATTCGTGAGACTCGGGCCACGGGAGGGCTCTGTTTTGAAGCGTGCAATGTAAGGGTAAATTTGTCGAAGCCTTCTCCCCCCAAAACTTCCAAATTTTTGGAATTTTGTATCGAAATACGGAGGCGGTCTGTCACGCAAGTGGAATTTTTACAGGCGTGCAAAAAACGTGGAAAGCTTAAATTTCCAAATTTCCAATGTTTTGTGGCATTTATTTGGAAATGAAGAAAAAAAATGTGAAATTTTTAGATTTTTCGACATAACTTGCTTTGATAAGAATGGGCCGAAGAACCCCTTGGTCAACGAGACACCGGAAATACTAGCAGTAAGTATGTCCTTAACCGGGAACGCGACAAAAAGAGAAAACGACACCCCACTCCTAGCAAGGTCGAAATGAAAAAGAAACCGGAATGTTGAGATTTCTGTACGATTCGAAAAAATGGCATTTTTTTCTTGATTGTTTATTAGTTGGTTTCAGTATACCTCCCCCCCCCTGTGTCCCCTGTGTGAGCCTAAAACAAAAAGAGCAGTGTCGCCGTTTTGTTTTGTTTTGTGCACCCCTGCGTTAACACTAGGCAAATAGAGTGGAACATGAGGCAAGAATACCTTATCCTTGCAGTGGACCATGTGTATTCGAAGTAATACATATACAATGTGCGTCAGAAGAAATTGAGGAGAGGAACGAAAAAAACATCCCGCAGCCTTTCAGCTAAACAAAACACGAATCGCGAGGCACACTAGAACAACGGGGGGCTCCCAATAGTGCCGGTATGGGCCAGCCCAATATACCGGCACTATTGAGGGTACCTGCACTATTGGGAATAGGGATACTATAGAGAGTTACTATTTCGAGTTCCAGTCGTGCCGATCGATTTCACCCGCACTATAGAGGGCAGTGGCACTGTTCAACCGGCACTATTGGGAGCCCCCCACTGTGCTTGGAACACGCTCTGCAGCACAGCCACGGGGGCCGACTCGAGACAGCTTGCGACGAAGCAATCCCCACGCGTTAGCTCAAGCTCGTCGACCCGTGCTACGATGAGTGCTTTCAGCTTTTGCCGAACATATTTTTGACTGACGAGGTTCCTTATCTGAGGAAGCTACCCATCATCGTCGGGACGTCTTGTGTTAAACGTTAGATATCTAGGCCGTCGGATTATTCATCGGGGTGTCCTGTCATTTTTTTTCTCGGAGTCAGTAGATGGGTGAGTTGGAGAGCTTCTCATATGAGGAACCGCAGAAAATGTTGGTGCTACCTCTGTCGTAGCGTGCATCCGTCCGCTTCTACAGATGCGGGGTTTGTGGAAATTGACTATCTATCTGCAGGTCTCGCCATCTAAGCCACCGACACAGACACATAAAATCGACGGCCCCTGACACAAGTCTCACGAAGGTTTCCTCATCCTACGAGTAGTGGTCTCCTATTTTTATGGGGGACCATAGTAATCAGAACCCGCGATAAATACAATAACCTATATATATCTCTGTTTTTACCAGGCATATATATATGGTTCTGATTACTATCTTCCCTCGTTTAATAGAACGCAGCGATGCCGCCCAAACCCAGTGCGACGGCCTGCCCTAGCAAGTTGGGCCTCTGGAGCATATGTACAAGATAGTACTGTACAAGGGCTCCGCATGGGTGCCGGCGTTCGCCGGCACCCATGCGTCGGATAGGCTAAATAAGCTTGCCTGCAGGATGAAGTATGTACCAAGGGTTACAGTAGGATGAAGACATTGCCATATACTACAGGATAAAGGCAGCGCCAAGTTAAAGGGGATGAAAGGAAATGCTTACGTAATACCAGGTACCAGGTAGAATGAAGAAAATGACGGGTGTGCAGTGCACGACCAAATAGTTAAGTGATTGGAATGACAGGACTCAGTCTCACTTATCAGTTCTCAGACTCATTGCTGAGAGTTGTTTTGTTCATCAGTCTCAACAATCAGACTCGTTTCGTTTGTCAGTCTCATTAACCATTACCAGGTACAAGTTATCACTCTTGGATTATTTCGGATATTCAGTTGTCAGTCTCATTTATCAAATAATTATCCGTCTCATTCGTCAGACGCTTTATCAGCCTCGTTTCTGAGGTTCTTTTATCGGTGTCAGTTCTCAGACTCACTCCTGAGGTTTCTATATCAATCTCATCTATGTGCAAAACTTGTTCAAGTTTTTCAGACAATAATTTACTTCATATACTGGTAGTGTTCAGTTGCCAGTCTGATTTCTCTGACATATATCAGCCGCATTTCTCTAAGGGCCGTTTTGGTGAGATTCCTTTGTCAGTCCCAGTTCTCAGACCCACTTCTGAGATGTCCATCAGTCTCATTTGAAGTGTTAGTAAACATGTTTCCCAGATTCATTTCACTCAATATTGTATGATAATGAGTTCCTTCCCAGTCTCATTTCTCAGACAATGTCAGTCTTATTTGCCTAAGAAGGCTCGTTTCTGAGATTCGTCGTCGTCAGTGTCACGGTCTTAAGAGTCTACTCTTCGGTTCTGCCTCTCGGGTAAAAAAAAACGGTTACCAGGTATATTTTTTTCAAGCCACTTAGGGCGCTCACAATATCTAGGTGACTGCCGCCGCAGAAGGCACTTCACTGCAGCACGCGAACTGCCATACCAGGTATGTCAAGAACTATGTCGAACCAATCGAAAAATAAAAAATACAGCAGATATGGAAGGCTACGTAGCGCAGCTATTTGGCATCGGAATGGTCCCCCATCTCCTGTAGGACCAGGCCGAAAAACAACAATGAACTACGAAAGTGGAATCCGTCGAGCCAGCCCATGGCGCATAGTTATACCATGAATTGTACTCTAACAATCCGACGACTTTTTTTAGTAGTTCTTCAGTTGAAGAACACCGTCAGTCGGATATATTTTGGCAAAAAATTGCTACCCCTCCGCAGATTCCAATATCCAATATCCAATATCCAATACCTGGTATCCAATATCCAATATCCAATGATGTAACACTAGTCACAGTACTCGCAGTACCTCCAGGCTCCCCGCCCGTGCAGTATATATCTCGACCTGTTATTATTGTTTTCTCCAGGAGCAGCGTCGTTCGAGGTGTTGACGGTGTTATCATTTATTTTGTTACCACTTCAAGTCTAACGATGACAAGTCTAACGATGAGAGATAAAAAAAGCTGTGGAGGCACATTGGTGACAATGTGGGACATTAATGTGGGACGGGGGGCGACTTCGTTTTGGGGAGGGGGATAAGACCCCCCCCGTGAAGCTACAGTATCTCGGCCCACCCATAAGAAATTAGACTTTAAGAAATTTAGCCTAGAATTTAAAAACAAAATAAGAAAGTATGAAGCCTAGGCGCTTGCCTTCTATAGGAACTTTTTTATTTCTAAGACATATACTCCCTTATCGCTCCGCCAGAAAAAGGATGCCAGCCTAGAGCCGGAAATCAGGTTTCTTGTGAGAGAGCCGATATTACTGTATGTGTTATAAATAAGCTGGTTTCCGTGGATTGATTTCGTGCCTGCGTAGTTAAATATACCTGGTAGATGTGGATTTTGCGACGACAGCTGATAAGAAACAAAAATACTGACCCAGGCTGGGTTTATTATGTGGGAGAGGGTGCGTTCTCACTAACCTCAGTATAACGGCTCCCGGATACGTAATAAACATGGTTCTACCAGGTTCTGCCAAGTTTTTCTCAAGCACGTACGTGCCACACACACAATCTATACAGCGAGACACAAAAACACGGGTTCGGGTCCAGAACGCCGGACTCGCTCTAACCTACTCGGAACAACCTGGCACAACCCAAAACGACACGTAGCACACCGCCAGTAGTCAGTATCATCTACAATAGTCGCTGCCTGGTCTCTTCTAAACGCATTTATATCATCGTATCGTACAACTTCTACTCATTCGATTGGCAGGGCCGCCCACAATGATGACCCCCCTTCCCAAGGACAGCAACTTGCCGTGGGACAGCGCTAGCTCTACCGTGATGGCGTCCTTCCGAGGCTTGCAACTTCCCGCCCGCAGCTAACAGCAATACCTAGCCAACTAAAAAGTAATCGTCCAGTTAGAATGAGCCTATAGCCAACTAGTCCGCGGCTTATAGTCAGCCAAATCACAGCGCTGCATATCTTATGATGCCTGGTTGATGTACCCCATAACCTTCTTTGCCTATTGAATATTTTTGTAGACTGTTATAGATGCGACATTTTGGCTGATCTTCCGGCCATCTCCCGACCGTCGTGCCCCATGGGTAAGGGGGTGGGTTTGGATCCTATGAGGATTCACTCGTAGGAACAAAT